>JXSR01S015792.1:146376-160272 GCA_000969725.1 Ophiothrix spiculata
TAAAAAGTTTCCTTGCGAAATCAAATGGCGATTTCCACACAACAATTCAGCAATCCTTAAACGAAGCTCCACTTGGCTTAAAAGCTGAATCCAACGCACATAATCCACTCGGGAATTAAATACTAAAATAACAGTTTGTCTTTAATCCTCCAACTATCGCTATCTCCAATCTCCTTCCGAAGTCCAATCAGCAAACTCCACTCCACTGTAAAATTGTCCACCAAAATCAACTTCTCCTGAAGTTGTCAAAAAGTTGAAGTCAATGCAACTTCCACACAAAACATCCATCTAGCTCCGATCAAGCCAAAGTCAACTTCTGACCAAATCTGATCAGGCCGTGCCACAGTTTCAACATTTTCATCCAAAATTCCCCAACGACATCGTTCATATATTTAACATAATAATTTGTACAGTTCTCTATGTGAGGGAATTTCCAAAGCAATTATATTTTCAAGTAAACAACTCTATTTCTGAAACGTTGGGGAATTCCCAATGATCACTTGATATTTTCATGCAATCAATTGCCTATTAAAATAGAATGGGAAATCACCTACAATTGCAAAATATGAATCTTTCAGAAAAAGTCCCTTTCTGTAGCAATCAAAGATTTCAATAATTAAGCTTCTCTAATTAAACAATTAATTAATCAACAAAAACAAATGATTCAGGTTTACATAACACTGTAAATTACAGTAGTGTTGCTTATGATACTCTTGCATCCAGGGCAAAATATTAAAAGTTTGTTGTTGAAAAATTATAAAATGTCATAAAGGAAATCTAGGGAACAAATATTGGACTAAGAATCAGGAGCTCGGGGCTTCATTGCTTATAAATGCATTCCTCATATTCATGTAACTTTATACAGGATAAGTGCATGTGTATTCAAACATCTTAATATGACTTTCGAACGATAAAGCATTAGAGTAAATTTCCTTGAGGGAAAAGGAAACGTAATAACTCTTTTGGTAGGACCAGGACCAAGCAATATGATCTCCAAACGTTCACCAAAAAAGACACAGGCTAGGTAACACATATAAATTACAACAAAAATATAAGAACTAACAGCAGAGCCCAGTAACATCTTTAACTTTAAGGAATTTTCTAACAGAGAGGGACGTTTTCATGTTTGTATACAGCAATAAAGAAATCGAAATTTGAAAATGTCACTGATTTTGATGAAACGTTTCTTTAATTTAGCTTAAATTTAGTCACTGACACACCACTGGAAGCTATTGTTAAATCAAAATCCAAAGTCAAATTAATATAATACGTGTCTTATAAATCATGTATTTAAAATCAAGGTATCACAGAATGGGGCCTTTGCTTGGTCACATAAATTGCACCGTACAGCTATATAAATCAACTCATTCTCAATTCCTCTTTCGCTTCACGTAATTTACAATTTTACGGTGAGCTAAACTGACTTGCAATTTCCGTGATAGATAATAAATAATAAATCACATTTTTGCACCATTGATCTTATAAGGTTGCTTTTGAACTACCTTGTGACTCTGTTTTATTTACAGCTGTGTTTGTGGCATGTTCTTCCTTGAATTAGCTCTATTTTTGTTTTTTACGAAAAATATTGGCATGGGGCAGAAAGGGCAAAATAATAAGCACATCATGTTTTTTCACTGGTTCATGCAAGGGGGGCACTCTTATAACAAGGTGGACACCATGCGCGTACACAAATTCGAGTAAAAGGGAAGTAGGGGTTTTACGAACAGGCGATGTACTCAAATACATTAAATAAAATTTGCAAAAATCTGGAAATAAGGGTATAGCTTGCAAAAGCTTGGTACTTTGAAATGGTATGAACAACTAAAAATGTCGCTTTCAAGCAAAGTACAATCTGCTGATAGTTTTACAAGTTTCATTTAACTTTGTTATTCTTGTCATGTTATGAGCAAATGTATTGTTAAAAGAGCAAAATATAACTAAACATATATGAACATCTTACGGAATACATAAATTTAGGCTTACTTGAAAAGGGTATCTATTAAGGGTAGAGAGTTTTAACGTAAAAATTATTTGCGAAAGCGCTTTTTCGGTGTTGGGTCCATATGGACACCCCCCCCCCTTGAACACTTACGGACATGTGGAGGACCTTGACCACTTAAGTGTTAACATGTTCTTAAAATTCAGGTAGTCTTCACAGAACAAAATAAAGTCGGGGAGCTCAACAAATCGTCGACTTTAACTTGATTACTTAGTCAAAAAAGTATGTTTCCCAAAACCAATAACGGGTTTTAACTTTATGTTTATTACGACCACAACCTTATCGAAATTACATTACTGACATTAGTTAAATATTTATGTAATATTTTATCTTCTCTTTTTTTTTTTTTTTGTTATTCTTTTCTAGGAATGGATGGATGAGTTTCTTACCTGGAATCCTGACGACTTTGGAGGAATTGAAAATTTAATGATACCAACCAAAGAAATATGGATACCGGATATAACATTGTATGAAAAGTACGTTTTGGACAAAATTTTGGAACTTTTTTGTGGGTGATTTTTACTTCATATGCTAGAAAATAACAATTACTAAATATTGGAAAAGTTTTGATCAAACTTATAGAAAAGTCAACAATTTCAATTTTATTCTTTTTGTTGATCTTGGGTATGACGTTATTCTTTAAACGTGATGCTATATATCATGAAAGAGCCAAAGATTTGTTTGTAAAACATTCCTTTCACATCATAGATTGCAGATAATTCAAAATAAGTTTGAAGTTTTGCATTAGGTCTCCTGAAAAGGCCAAAACTATAATGGGCAGTATTTATCGTTGTCGACAACGATAATTAGAAATAAAAGAATATCTAAATATTTTGATATAAAGGGTTTGAATTTGACTATGAAACTTTTCATAGTGTCATTAGTTTTGGGATGATGCCGAACTTGTCAAATTTCCCTTTAAATGATAGCGATAAATGATATTTATAGATACCGGAGTTAATGTTCTATGAAAAGTAAATATGATTTAATGATATCGACAAAAAGGTATTATAAGAATAATAACAATAATACAATGTTATACCCGGTGTGAAAGTAATCGTAGTCCCCCTGAAATGGTAGTCCGCCTTCCATAGACCATAACGGAATAAAGCGTGACACTAATAATGCGCGGGAGTTGTTAGCCTATACTTTGCTGTACAACCCGAACAATAAGAACGGGGGATTTACATTCCTGCTACACCGGTATAACATTGTATGAAAAGTAGGTATATATAATTTAATGATACAAAAAATAAGAGGTCTACAATATAGCTATTACACATTGTGTTAAACAATACAATTCATTGGATGACACTCTGTGCCTTGTATTTGCTTAGTTATTCATATTGTGTAGATAAAAGAATATCTTATATATGCTACTTTGTTTGATACCAGTTACTTTTTGTGTTCGTTTTGAGAGATGAACAGTTGTAAAAACTTGTAGTTGCTGTTTAAATAAAATACTAGGAAATAACCGTATGTTACATGTTTATGAAATTACTTATTTTATCAAAAAAGCATATATTGAGACCAAAAATTGCCCATCAAAATGTATGCTCAACAATTTTTTAATATATATCTTTCACAAATAAATTGGAAATATGAGCACACCTATATGTTTCATATATGTGTACCGCCGCGGTAAAAGGGTCCAGTTGTCGACCCCTACATGTTGCTCATTGTAGCATATCTTATGTATACAAATACCATACGTTAGATATGCTACAAGGAGCAACATGTACGAGCCGACAACTGGACCCTTTTGCCGCGGCGGTACACATATTATAGAATTTCTGTTGAAAAGGGAGCGCTATGCCTTCTTCGGAACTTTGACCGTTGAGCGTGCTCTTGCATGTTTTTCCACATACATTGATTGATATACTATAATGATTTAAATATGTGAATATGTAATCATCGTAAGTACCACGTTGAGTGTGCTTCTGTATGTTTCATAAATTATTTTGAGAGTAATTTTGATAACGTCAATGATTAAAATAAGTGAACGTGTATCCAACTGAAAATGCTGCTTGAACATTTAAATGTGCACTTCTTTGTCAAATCACACAATATGTTTACAAGGACAATACCGGTTACTTCAGAATGATGTCCTACGATGATTTGAGAGACAAAGAGTAATAACTGTTAGAAACAAACAGCACTCTGTAGACAAAATGTTACATACGTTTAACGCAATGCATTTAACTTAATCGTTTTTATATTAATGACTTTTCATAATAGCTTTTTTCTGGGGTTCAACAATAGAAAACCTCACTCATTCTTTCCTTCACTGGAAACAAATTGGCTCTTATTGGAATTTAATTACAATAGTAAAAATCCATAATACAGCCTTTGGTACGTAGTCTTTTGACCAACTTGCTGTTGAAGAAAAGACGGAACATCTTAAATCTATCAAAAACATCTGAACTTTCTGTCCATGGTGGATGATGGATTTACAGTAACCCTTATTGCTCTTCAAAAATAGTACAGGGTGTCCCAGAATAAACCTTACAATCTTTGCATGTAATTTTCTTGAATTTAACGCATAGTTAGAAAGTATGTAACGATTGAATTTTATAGACCTTGAAATGAACTTTTAGATACCGTTTGTTTCATTTCAATCGGTTGTGTACAACAAAAGTTATGATTTGTCAAATTTTCTGGTCCAATTTCACGATTTTCTAAGTTCCTCTTGAATGAAATTCTAATGAGAATTGTCACTGATCTGCTTACTCAACCGTAAAAATGCTTACTAATTTATTATGTGCATGCACTCTTTTATCTGTGTTGAAAAAATGAACAAATGTGATGCAAAAATAAGACAGATATGATAAATTTTCCAAGGTGACCCATTTTAATTATATTCAGAAACGCCCTTACTTTGTGGCCAATAATGAAATTGGACCACCTGAAAAAAATCCACCTAAATATTTGATAAAACATAACTTTTATTGTACACTACCGATTGAAATGAAACAAACGGTATCTAAGAAATCAGTTCATGGGCTATAAAATGCAATCTTAACATACTTTCTGACTATCCGTTGAACCAAAGAAAATTACAAGCAAAGATTGTGAGGTTTATTCTGGGACACCCTGTATAGTCTTAAGGATCAAGGATAACTGAGCACAGGTTGCGTAACACTATCACCCCCTTAAACATTTAATGGACATTTCGTATGATATGGGTAACTCCAGATTATTCTAGTGAAAGAACTTATAATACTCAGTACTGATAATACTTATCATCGATACATGTTATGTCTTTTTTCTGCAGTGTTGATGGTAACTTCGAGCATGTTAAAGATATATATGCCGCAGTACACTTTGATGGAATGGTCACGTGGTACGCTCCCGTCATTCTCGTCAGTTCTTGCAAGGTCAAAGAACTATACTTCCCGTTTGACATACAACATTGTGACATGGGATTCGGCTCATGGGGGCACGATTCATCGCAGTTAATGCTAGTTTATCCCAACGATTCAGACGCTAATCAAAAAGTCTTCACCAGTAATGGCGTTTGGAATTTAAACGAAGTGGAAGTGCGATTAGTGCAATTAAAACTTGAATGTTGCACACATCCATTTATGAAAATAATCTACGGATTAACGTTACATAGAATCCCGGTGTTCTATATAATGAATATAGTTGTGCCGTGTATATTGTTGTCGTTCCTTATGCTAATGGTTTTTTGTATCCCACCGGAGTCTGGGGAGAAGATTTCTCTAGGAATGTCTAATCTCCTAGCGATTATATTGTTTCAGCAATTGATTGCGGAGAGCATGCCACCACGAGGGGATGAGGCCCCTCTAATAGGTAATAGTCAAAAGGTGTTTTTCTCTATACTCTATAAATATGGAAGTATGCAGCAAACAATCAGACTCTTTTACGAGTTCCACAGCACATTTTTAGTATACGAAACCATTATAAACTTGTGATTTTGAATTGTGTAAGAGACAATGATTTATGAGGATTGAATCACTGCGTGTTAATATATTTGTATATGAATCGCTTATGATTTTGGTATTATTTTTGGTTAAGTTTGTTACTACCACATGACAAACATTGAACAGTCGTTCATTTGAATATTCACAAGATTTGGTACATTATTATGATTTTAATAATATGGACTAATTTACTTCCCTATATTGTTGGTTTATGTATGTTAATCAGCTGTTTGATGCATACTTCACTTCAAGATGTATAGAGAATGGTACACAAATAAAGAATGGTGCAAATATTTAATGAGGTGAAAGATCAAATGTTCCATTCAAACGAGGCGAAGCCGTGTTAAATGGAGCATTTGATCTTTCACCGAATGAAAAATTTATTCCATTGACACGAATAAGAAACATTCATTATTTTTGGATTATATGACAGCTAAATAAATCTTTGTAAACAAAACAAACCGAGAAAATATCTATGGCACTGTACATGCCGGCTTTAAAGACGATCGCGGTGTTTATTCAAGAGGGCAGTGTAACAGAATTTGTTGGTCTGTGACTTCTGTGGCGGGAAGATTTTGACAAAACGCGTGCGTGGTATCTAAGCGTAAGATTTGCGCCTAATACGCAAAACGCAACGCGCGCACTAGCTTTTTACGAATTGTCTTCCCGGTAAGCGTCAAAAATGGCGCGAAATGATAACGAGTAGCTACGAGTGTGCCCGAGCCAACAGACCTTCAGTGATAAAACTTTTTACGTGTGATTTCCTATACCACCAAATGCTTATTTTTCAAATATTTGCTACCAGTAGAATTTTTTAATATTTAGTTGGTCAATTGTGCATGTCAAGTGGATGTCAAATCAAGAAAAAAAATATGGGGTCACCGACTGTTTTCAAAAGATAGCTAGAGATGTAATTACATGGGGTTAAACTAAAAAACGATTTTCATCGCAGGGAATATCGAAATTATGTTTTATAATATCAAACAGATAAAAAAAGTCAATTACGTTAATTAACCTATCGCTCGAGTTTTCAAGTTATCGTCAATTAAAAGGAAAATGACGTCATTATATATGACGTCATAGCGCGCTTAGATGATCGGTGACCCCCATTTTTTATTTCTGAATTTTGAAGTTTAGACTCTTATCTCTTAACTGACAAAAAATAAACAAATTCTACTGGTAGGAACTTATCACCGCGATCATCTTTAATGCGACGACGCGTTTGCGCAAGCGTAATCAATTTAAAATTACGCCCGCGACTGATGTTGCGTCTTACCAAAAAAGGTAACCGTTGAATGTATCAACATTTGTGCATAGCTTTTACACTGTTGGTGACGTTTACTATCAAATGGACCAAATGACCAATGTCACGTGACCTAAGATGCGCCATTCAAGTGAAACGGATTCATTTATCTGTTATATGAATTTATCTAATGAACTACTTTATATCTTTTTTCATGATACATTGAGACTTCGAAAAGTATTAATAATAATGAAGTTAAAAATCTTCTAATAGTTTCTTGTATGTTGATAGATTGTCGTTATTAACATTCAGATGGCATGAGATAATAATCAAGACGACAATGAAATAAAGTGCATTTTGTACAAGCTATAATAGCATGGTTCATATATTTGGTTTAAAATGACTTAATGAAAAACTTAGATTAAGGAATATAAGACTTTACAAAGTCGTAGTTGAAAAAAGAAATATAAAACTAATCTTATCATGCAAACAAGACCCTTTAAGGAAGACATTCGATAGCAAAGAAATGGATAAGGAGACTTTTGTTTGCCTTTTTAGTCACCGAATATATTGCAAACATCAAAGTGACACATTTTTGGTATTTAAAATGTATGTAAAATAATATTAATAATAATAAAATACCGGGGAGTTTCCAGTCGGAATAAAAATATAATGCTTGTATTTTAACTTTCGTCTAACCAAATGCCCCATGAGTTTTCTAATGTTGAATAAATAAAACAAAAAGGAAATATTTTAGTCGGAACTTTTTAACAACATTGTTAATTTCTGATATCCAGAAGTAGTTTATGACGTCATAATTACGTAATGTTTTGACGGTATCGTTGGTAGGAAACCCAAATCCGGTTAAAACTTTATTAGGGTTAACCCACCTTCCCCACCCCATTAGACCAGTTACAAAAAACTTGGTTATTGTATTATTTTAAAACACTTGTTTTACCGACGAATTTAAATGTTTTTTATTACCTTTTTCTTTTACAGCTCTATATTTCTTTGGAATGATAATTATGGGTTGTGTAAACATCGTAGGAACTGTTTGCGTACTACGTGTGTATCATACGGGAGGAGGACGTGCAGTACCTGCTTGGTTACGCTGTTGTAGAAAGATTTTCAATTCTGCCTTATTTGTTCGCAACCATCGCACCAAATGTAAATATTCATCAGTAAGTAGCAGAGATGATCAATATCCGGGTACTTTCTCATCAATAGAATCTGATGATCAAAATATAGACCCTCATTTGGAAACTATTCAAGACGGGATTGAAAACTCGCTAGAAATGACAACTCTTATGACAACTTTTAAAGCCCCAAATGGGCAAAGCTCACATGCAGACACTGAGGTTTTTGTGAATCGGCAAAATTCAGCTCAAGGAGTTGTTAGAAGAAATTTCAGTGCAAAACGTAAATACAGTAAACGATTACAGGAACACGTGCAAAAAATTGAAGAAACTGCGTCAGAGTGGAAGGATATTGCTGTCGGACTTGACAGACTTTTGTTTTTGACACTATTTACCTGTATGTCCGCCATGTTAATCTACTGTGCTGTGAGCTATATAAGCAAATTCATGCAAAAAGATCACCATGATGAAGAAGATGAGGAAGGTGCTGTTTCATCAATTGACTTTTAATGGTTTATTCATAGTTTGACAATATCCGTCGATCGATGCCCATCAACGCGCAGTTTTTTACACGCGCTATACCTTATGCATTGCGCATGTAAAGATTACATGTTGATGGCCATCGATCGATGCATATCGACAAGACTCTGAATATACCATAAGCGAGGATGATTGTTGATTGTTGAAACTTTTTTCCAAAGAATTGAACCAGTTTCTACTGGACCCTGTTTTTTAAGGGACATGCTTCCAAAGATTTATTGTGTTATATTTATTCTTTATGAATATGTATATGTATGTATTTGTGAACTATGTTATTCATACACATGAATGTAAGGTGTGGGATCTGATAATATTTTCATTCTTAAGGCTCAACCGGAAGTAGGGCATTTTTAATGTTAAATGAAAGCCCATATTTGCTTGATTGTAAATACAAAATTTAAACTCCGAATTCATAACAGTTTTAGAGGAAACACACAATTAACCCGTATTCTCCGATTCATTTGAATGAAAAAATAAGGGGTAGCACCTAAGGTGGGGTTAGGGAAGGCCGTCAAAATTGGGGTGTAGGGGGGGGGGGGTTGAAATCCCTGACACTTTTAAGTCGCCATTTTGAAAAATGTATACATGCTATAAGACTCAAACTTGCAAAACATGTTAGAATTATCTTCCTTCTTAATTAGCAAACAATCCGTTAATTAGAACTTTTATTGCAACATTTTGATTTGGGTGCCCATTTTTGCAATTTTGCCTGATTTTCCAATCCGAAATTACTTTATGACGTAATAATTACGTAACGCCCTAACCGATTTTGATGATCTTGGTATATCGTTGGATAGGTGAGGGTCCTACCTATCTATTTATAGCAAAATCAAATTCATAGGGGGTTCCGTTCTAAAATATTGCATATGTTATAAAATAGCTCAGGAGAACTAGGATTAATTGTCATACCTATTTTTTTGTTTTTGTATGCATTTACATAACAGTCTCATCCCAGATCTGTATACTTAATCTTACATCTGAAGAGTAAAGGAGAAGCAACCCGAGGATAGAACCTCATAAAATCCAATTCAGAGGTCAAGGCAAATTCAGTTAAAATCAGAACCTGCACCTTCAAGGAGTAAACTCTTACGCTACTCGTAATTTATGCATGCAAATAACATGTGCAAAGGACTCGCGTCTAGTAATATCATCATTAGAAATCTATTATAAACGTCGTGGCAGTTCACGTCGTAATTATGCAAATCAACATTGTATTGTTGTAATTGACGCTAAATGCAAACAAATATAGCCGGTGTAAAAGTAATGAATGTCCCCTGGCCGCATGTCTGGTATCAAAGTTCCATATACCATAACGGAATAAAGTGGAACTAATATGGCTTGAGAGTTGTTAGACTATACTTTACTGTACAACCCGGACAGTAAGATCAGGGAACTACTATTTCTATTACACCGGTTCTTTTCCCTCATATTAAGGGCACACATCAAAACTCAACCGGTTGTTAACATCCGGTATGGCTGATTATCTCCAGTTGCTTCTGTTTCAAAAATCAACTGCCGTGAACTATCAGTTCCAGGAAATCAAATTGCTTATTGACTTTTGACTTTTGAAGCAATCCCAAGTCCCGAGACTACGGAGAAGAAGTTTAGTTGCATTTCTATTATCTTTTAACACAAACAAAGCAAAACTTGACATGGAACATGCTATTTGGTATATACAATCTTGACATCAAATATGGAAATATTTTCTGTTGGTTTCAATCTTGAATGACCCCTTTATATCTCGGTATGTACCGGTTTCAAAGACAGTTCTTTCTGATGTTCGTAACCACACTTACAATCTTCAAACCTAGGGCACATTAAAGCTCACTGAAGTAACACAGAGATCATGGAGAAATTTAAGGTGCAAGTAACTTGGAAATTATGTCCAAAGCCGTGCACAGTAATTTTAAACAATAGAAACTGAATTTGTCATATTTTTTTTCAGAGTTGTTAGATTTTACTATAAGACTATAAGATTTTAATCAGAAATTGTTTTAAGTAAAAACAACCTAAAATGAAGCATTACGACTAGAAGGGTTTTTGTTTTTGAGGGTATTATTATCTACCAAAACCAAACCCATTAAGCTATAAAAAGTCATAGTGATATGCTTCATTTTACAACTTTATAGTATTGCTTTAATCCAGCGTGTTTCTTAACCCAGGTGTGCTCAATAGGGTTAATGTCCAAACATCTTGCCGGGTAAATAATTACCAACGTTGCGTACAATGTTGGCTAATTACCTAACTGTTGGGTAAAAGTTTTAACTAATTACCCAAATATTGGGTAAAATTTCACCAACAGTTGGTAAATATTATTTACCCAACAATTGGGTTTTTCATAGTTTAACCAACGCTAAAAAAATTGCCCAACAGTATAACAGTGTAGGGGCACAAAATTGTTTCCGAAGATGCTATTAGCCAATGGTATTATCAAGGCTTCTCGAAGGCATCAAGGCTTTTAGACGGCATCTAATGGCGGCTGCCTTCCAACATGATCAAGGCCGAATATCCACTTACATGTAAAGCCCTCGGAAGGCAATATTACCTTCTTCGGAATGAATTGTTATTAGCATAATTTTACTCTTCAGTATAACCCTACTCTGTAAATCTGCGGCTATGATATGCGTCCATCTTGGCAGTGTATTTCAAACTTAATGTTAAGTAATGAATACAACGTTATTTCGTTGTTGGGACACGAAATGGAAATGATATTTGGCCTAGTCATAGCGTCGCCGGGAAACTTATTTGGTCAAGACATTTTTCTGCAGTGTTTTCCTCGCATGATTGCAAGTTTGAATCAAGCAACATGAATTCCATTGACGACTTCTATGCTTAACAACAAATTACATCAAAACACCAATGTCATGAATGTAAAGGAATAACTGTGCTTGATACTTGAACTAATTAAAGATACCCGTCAAAACTCTTCAATAGCAAGAGGAATATCCGCATGGAGAGTCCGGGCGCTCTACGGTTCGTATGGATGCCATAGCAAATATTGAATGGTAATATCTTATAACCAACAATATTTAAGATAACCCTGACAATTTTCAAGTGTCCAAATCTAATAATATTTAATTTCCTTAATTTCATATTAATTTGCATGAGTCTGGACCTGATTTTGAGAAGTTGACGAGCTTTCAACATGTTTAATGTCTCTGTATCACTTCAGTAAGCACAAAAGTGGTCTTGGTTTTAAATTTACATGTATTGTTACAAATATGAACAAATATGAACAAACCCACTTTTATGGAGATGCCATATTTATACCAGGTAATTCAAAATGGAAACCCATAGAAAAAAGTCCATATGTCAAGACTGTATTCACTACTTGCACGGTTTGCCATTTGCGGGGAGAGCCTCGATCTGACAGTCAATTAAACTAATATGTTACATAACGATGTATTCACTTCATGCAATGTCAGTGTTTTTTTGAAAGAGGGAATCGAACTGTTAATCGTAATATTATGTAAGTTCCAATCATATAGCTCAATGGTTCCCATCAACTCGCAAGCAAGGTCGAGGCTCTCCCCAAAATGGCGAAACCAAGCAATAGGCCAATATACGTATTCGTATATACGTAAATTATGCTATGTTTGAAATGGCGCAAGTCTCGCTCTTCTAATCATGCACTTAAACATTCATAAGGCAATCATATCAATGTTAAGCATTTGCTTTAAGGAACAAGGCAAAATTGTGTGTAATTCCCATGTGGTATCAAAAGCATACAATTATGGTGTAATAAAGTGGAACTAGAGTCACCTTGAACCAGGGTCCGGCTAACATGCAAGGTAACTACATAAATCACGAGACTATTTGGGAATAGAGTTGGGTGCATTTTGTGTGCTGTTGTCCGGAGTACCATTTCATTTACACAATTCTCTGTAAAATGGTGTCATCGGAATATTTTTCCAGGCACCGGTGTAAAAGATTTCTTAGTTCCCCCTATGTCCGCCCTCCATAGACTATAACAGAATAAAGCGTAAAGCCAATGGTGCGTGAGAGTTTTTAGCTTATACTTTACTGTAGAACCCGGACAATAAAAACGGAAAACTATACCATTCCTATCACACCGGGCCATTTTTTTCATGTGGTAAATGGCATCTAAATTTAATAATAACCTAGAGACTATGATGTTATCATTTGTAGGGAATAACCCGAAGAACATCGGTTTATTAACAATAAAGCATACATGTACATGTAAGACCACTGCAAATTGCACAAACGTGCATGCTACTAAAATTAGATATATCACTTTATCGCAACATTTTGTGGTAAGTTCCTACCGACAGATTTTTTTAAATACATGTACTTTATCTCAGTTAATAGATCATAATCTATAGTTTAAAATCCAGCATTAAAAACGGAGGGGGGATGACCGACCATCCAAACGCACTATGACGTCATATAAAATGACATCAATTTACTTTTATTTGACGACAACTTGAAAGCTCAAGCGTTAGATTTGTTTATTCGATGTTATAAAACTGAATTACGAATTTTCCGGTGATGCAAATTTTTCTAATTTATCTCCAGCTATCTTTTAAAAACATTCGGTGACCCCATATTTTTTCTCGATTTGAAAACCACTTATTTGACTTAAATTGACCAGTCAAAAATTAAAACATAAATTAGGCATTCAGTGGTAAAAAGCAACACATGGTAAAGTTTCTCCACCGTAGGTCCTATGGGTTGGGAGCACTTGTTACTATTTCGCGCTATTTCTGACGTTGTTCGCCGCTTACCGGATAAACAATGCCCAAATCTTACACTTAACTAGGCAAAAACGCAACAGTCACGTGCGAGCCGGGAAATTTAATTCTTCTTCCCGCTGATTTTAGTGCAAAGAACCAGTTCAGTTCAGTTCAGTTTTATTCATTCCCATAAACAAATAAATACACAAAAGATAAAATATCAAACACATAAATCATACACGAAAAGAAATAATGAACAGCAATACATTATGGAGGAATAAGCTGAGCGGCCAATGAGGCTGGTAAATAGCCTATCCCTAAAATGAAAAACAGTTCAAGG
>JXSR01S015794.1:2800-12940 GCA_000969725.1 Ophiothrix spiculata
TGTTTACCGCGTGATATTTTTCAGACCGTAAATGTTACAGCAAATCACTCCTCATTTTCGGTATCAATTTGTCGTAGTTTTCAACAAATAGCATGATTTATGTAATCTATAGTAACGCAACACTAGTATACTTCAGTGTTTTTTTACGCAGCACAAATATAGCAGAAATCATGAATGTATACCAGTGCTAAGCTCCTCGTATAGGATCTTGGTAAAATGCAAGTAATTGCTACATGTTGTAAGCAAAAGGTCAGCTTTTTGAATACAAATGTAAGTAATTGCTAACCAGGCGAGCAATTGCTTGGAAGGGATTAGAAAAAGCTTATGCGGCCTTGAGAGAGCTTTTTCTTGAAAGTCAATGCTAGCTTTTAAGAATAGATATTCAAGAAAAAGCTATAGAAATAGCAATTGCTACTTTTATGAATTCGGCCTATTGTCAATGACTCAACAATGATCCGGGCTTGCATTCTAATTATACTATACTATCTCTCAAAGTTTTTTCCTTTCAAATCGGGTCACTCCAAACGCGTCACTCTAAACAATCGAATTCAACAAATTTATCAAGGCTGTAAATACGTGCATCAGTTCGCAGAAGCCTAAAAGCAAGTTGAACAAGCGTCGGAAAGAAAAACCCTGCGAACGAAGAAAAACAACTCTGAGATAAACTACTAAGTATACTATAGTCATCTGAAACAAACCTTTTCATTCTGGGCGGGATCAAATTGCATCGTGCGTGAACAATAAACCAATCAAATCGATCTTCAAGTCACCGACAACAGAACTGTCAAATCACGCGAGCTCACGAGTATCGCGTGAGTTGCGTTTGAACTTTAACCTCGGCGCACAAGACGCGTAAAGTGAGAAGGTTTTCTTCACGTGACTTAAGTGATGCTTACCCCCATTTGGGGATGGGGAGGGGGCACTCGAATTTGAAAGTGACGGGGGTGTGCGGAACGGACCTCAACAGAAGGGGGTCTTTCGGTGACAGGCTAAATAAAGAAAAAAAGGGGTCTTTCGGTGAGGAGCTCTCAAAAAAGGGGGTCATTCGTTGAGGACAGTAAAAGATAGAGGGGTATTTTGGTGAGGATCTCATTGCATTGAAAAAGGAGGTCCTCAAATTTATCACAAAACTTTAGGTCTTCCAGTGAGTTGATTAAACAACTGTAAAACATTATCCTTGGCTCTTGCGGTATTAAAACCTATTACATTGTAGGTATGATCCACAGGTGGTAACACTAGCCTCAACACTGGCCTTCCGATGTTCATACATCTATAGGCCTGAGAGAATCGAGAGAGAAACTGAGGCGGCACTCTAATTTGAAAGTGACGGGGGCGTGCAGCACGGACCTCAACAAAGTAGACTTGCTCCAAGTCTCTGTTGTCCTGTACTCTCTCCAAAATATTAAGTTTTCTGTGAAAGTTATAATTCCACTGTCCATGCTTAAATATGCTATTTTTAAAACAGTTGCACATGTATTCAATATAGGCCTACTTTTAATTCTCATAAAGTCTCAAATTGTAGCGAAGAACCAAAAAATCATCACTGTTTGCATTTAAAGTTTCTTCAAACTATGGACCATAGAACCTCAACCTAACCTGACCATGGCCTGACAGGGGACACAAAGTAGTTGAAGTTCATTAGTAAAGTAAAATTAGACATAAGTCCAACCACATTCCCTGACATTACATTCCCCTATGTGAACTTGCAAATAAATGTTGTTAGCAAGCAAATGTATTATGTGACTGTTACAACATATTATGAACTGTTGGACTACAGACAAAGGATCTCCTGTCTAGGATGTCTATTAGCTTATCTATATTTTCCTCCAAGCAACTTGAGTAGGAAACTGAATTCAGAGGGAGGTATAACCATTGATTTACTAAGTTGGGAAGTGAAAATAATTAAAGAAATGGGAAGCAGGCCTTGCGTGTATTGAATATTGGGGATACAGCCTCACGCCTTGGAGCAAGGCTACAACAAAGGGGGTCTTTCGGTGACGGGCTAAATAAAGAAAAAAGGGGGTCTTTCGGTGAGGAGCTCTCAAAAAAGGGGGTCATTCGGTGAGGACAGTAAAAGATAGGGGGGTCTTTTGGTGAGGATCTCATTGCATTGAAAAAGGAGGTCATTAAGGGGGCCTGGTCTGAATTTTAAAAATTTAGTTTTCAATGTCCTATGAAAAAGGACCACTAAAGAGGGTCAAGTTTCAAATTTCAGCTGAATCGGTTAAACCGTTTCGATTTTATGGGCAATCTTGTATTCCGGTACCGCCTATTCGTTATAGTGTAGAATTAATTATGGTTACCATAATTAGACACATTTTCATATGTATCTCCAAAATGGAACATAACTTAGCTGTGAAATTTCACATGAGTTAGGAGAAACATATGAGCAATATTTTGGTACCAAAATCTCAAAAAGTTTGAAAAAAAGTAAGACCAATCGGACCATGCTCCTTT
This sequence comes from Ophiothrix spiculata, assembly GCA_000969725.1. NCBI lineage: Eukaryota > Metazoa > Echinodermata > Ophiuroidea > Amphilepidida > Ophiotrichidae > Ophiothrix > Ophiothrix spiculata. Next base: position 5,258 of record JXSR01S015794.1, read on the forward strand.
AAGTGAGGCCCTCAAATTTATCACAACACTTTAGGTCTTCCATTGAGTTGTTTAAACAACTATAAAACATTATCCTTGGGGTATTAAAACCTATTAGGTATGATCCACAGGTGGAACACTAGCCTCAACACAGGCCTTCCGATATTGGAAGGCCTGTGTTGAGGCTAGTGTTGATGTTCATACATCTTTAGGCCTGAGAGAATCGAGGTGAACATGTGCCACATTTTTGCAAGTTGAAAGTCATGATTTCAAGAAATTGGAAAAAGGTCAAAACAATTTCACCATCAAATAGGGTGAAGAAAACGTTCATTGACACTCACATGGAGCCAAAATTATCAGAAATACATGTTAAAACCAAGGTTGGCACGATTTAAATCAATTGATTTAAATCACGATTTAAATCGCGATTTAAATCAAATGATTTTAAAAAAAAATCAATGATTTAAATCAAGATTTTGGATTTTCTTGATTTTTTCACTTTCTTATCAGAATTTTCAATATATTTTCCCCTGCATTCATACAGCTTATAGTTTTGCTCATTTCCACTGTAAATTTGGCCCATAAACCCTCACCAAGGTAGCATTTCAACATTACAACATTACAACTTATACAGTCTGAAAATGTGTAATAATTCACGCAGCAAAATTCATATATTGATTTTTTTATTTTTTTTTAAATGATCATTGTCCAATCCTGGGTCAGTAATTTGAATCATTTACACTTTTTTGAAGATCAGAAACAGCTGATGTTCACATTGAAAGTGTAACACGAGGATCAGGTGTAGAACATAAATCCTCAATTAAAAAAAAAAATAAAAATAGATTAATATCAAAAAATTCTATTGATTTAAAACACACAGTGATTTTTTTATTTATTTTTTAAGGTGGTGATTTGTTTTCACAACCTTCAATCAATAACAGATTTAAATAATGTAAACTTTTGTTTAAGTTCAGAATGAAGCACATGTTTTAAATTGTGACAACATAAATCAATGAAATCAAAAAGAAAAATGATTAAAATCAAAAAAATCAATTCAAATAAAACATTTTTTTTTATTTGTAAAAAAAACCTACCCTAGATTAGTTATTTATAATAATACATTCTTGAATATCAGAAGTACTTACTATTCTAATTCAAAATGTAACAAGAGGGGAAGTAGTTGCATATAAATCATCGAAATCAAGTGAAATTTGAATTGAATAAAAAAATTACTTAAAATGAAACAAATGATTTTTCTAAATTGTGAGGTGTTTTTTTACCAACCATGGGTTATATGATAATACATCTTTCAACTTAAGATCAGAAGAACTTAAAGTTTTCATTTACAGAGGAACAAGTGGGGAAGGAGTAGTAAGTAGTATATTTAAATCAGCAAAATCAACCAAAATTCCAATCAAATAAAAAAAATCAATTTGAATAAAACAAATGATTTTTTTGATTTTTTTACAAAATCATGATTTTTGTCAATCTTAGATCAATTATTTATATGATAATACATTTTTAAAGATCAGATGGACTTAATATTCCTATTTTAAGAGTAATTTGAGGTAGGGGAAGGGTGTAGCTCCTACAAACCTCTGATATGAAAATAAAAAAAATTGATTTAAATCAAAAAAATCCGATTTAAATCAAATAAATCGATTTTTTTGATTTTTTAAAAAAAAACACGATTTTTGCCAACCTTGGCTTGGTTAAAACTCACTTATTTATGAAAACAAGGGTCATTCAGTGAGAGAGTTTTCTTTGGAAAATGAGGGTCATTCAGTGAGGGAGCATGTTAAAAATGGGGGTCATTTAGTGAGAGCAACTTGTGAAAAATTAAAAGGGGGTCATTCGGTGAGAGGAGGCTTGAAATTTCATGATGTTTTACGATGCCCACACAGTGGGGCTCTATTACTGTCTCTGTAAAACACCTACTGCAGGTAGCAGTAAACCAAGGCTATAAATATGGTATAATTCTGATTTATGTACACATTTCTCATTTTCAGAATCCCCTCTGACCCCCTACTCAAAATTGGTTTTTCAGTCCGTACTGTCTCATTTTTGGGCCGATTTCAAACAAGGTGTCAAAATGATCAGGAGAGATCATACTGCATCAGATGAGCTTTTACCCTAAGTGATTTGAAACATCACCATTTTATAACCCACAACTATTATAATGATATTTTACTGTGTAAATTATTTTCTCAGGAGCTTGCGGGTAGGTGTTTTACCAAGCATAATGTCAGATGTAGAGCATACTACCAACTGGGGTCAAAAATAGCTTGTACCAGATTCTGTTATAATGAGATTTTACTGTGTCATTTATTTTGTCAGGAGCTTGTGGATAGCAGTAGGTGTTTTACCAAGTGTAATGTCAGATGTAGAGCGTCTACCAGCTGGCCTGAAAGATAGCTTGTACCAGATTCTGTTATAATGAGATTTTACAGTATCATTTATTTTGTCAGGAGCTTGCGGGTAGCAGTAGGTGTTTTACCAAGCGTAATGTCTGATGTAGATCACCTACCAGCTTGCCTCTAAGACAGATTTCACTAGATTCAGTTATAATGAGATTCTACTGTGTATTGTTTTCTCAGGAGTTTGCGGGTAGCAGTGGGTGTTTAACCAAGCGTAATAATGTCAGATGTAGAGCATCTACCAAATTGGGTCAAAGATAGCTTGTACCAGATTCTGTTATAATGAGATTTTACTGTGTAATTTGTTTCCTCAGTAGTTTGCGGGTATCAGTAGGTGTTTTACCAAGCTAAGGATTCTGAAGGGCACCCCATTTCAAGGCAATTTTGAAAGGGCACACTGTTTTAGAAGGCAATTACATGTTAAAGAATAGCATTAGGCATTGCTAAGTAATAGGGCATCAAGGCAACTGGTAGGGGCACCGACGGCAAATGCCTTCGGTTAAAATTTACCTTGCTGATGTCTGATGTAGAGCACTTACCAGCTGGTCTGAAAGATAGATTGTACCAGATTCCATTTTCATGAGATTTTACTGTGTAATTTGTTTTCTCAGGAGCTTGCGGGTAGCAATAGGTGTTTTACCAAGCGTAATGTCAGATGTGGAGCGCCTACCAGCTTGCCTCTAAGATAGATTGTACCAGATTCTGTTATAATGAGATTTTACTGTGCAATTTGTTTTGTCAGGAGCTTACGGGTAGCAATAGATGTTTTACCAAGCGTAATGTCTTATGTAGAGCACCTACCAGCTTGCCTCTAAGACAGATCGTACCAGATTCCATTTTAATGAGATTTTACTGTGTAATTTATTTTGTCAGGAGTTTGCGGGTAACAGTAGGTGTTTTACCAAGCGTGATGCCTGATGTACATGAAGAGCATCTACCTGCTTGCCTCTAAGACAGATTGTACCAGATTCCATTTAAATGAGATACCTATGGATTGCACTTTTAAAGCCTGAAATATTGTCAATACTTTTAATGTTAACAGGGAGTGAATTCCACTCCCTAATTGCACTGAAATAGAAACTGGAGTCAGCAAGACTCTTCACTTTTGGCACCATGAAATTGTAAGCACTACCTCTTGTACTGTATCTATGAACATCAGAGAGTTTTTGGAAATGTTCATGGAGATATATTGCACAGTTTTTGTTGAATATTTTATTCACATGACAAAGTTTTAAAAATTTCACTCTGTTTTCAACACTCATGAAATTGAGAGAGGAGAGCTGATCTTGACCGACGTGCACCCGGGGTCCCAAATTCAAAATAAACCTGACCATTTTATTTTGGGCTGTTTGAAGCCTATGTTTAGAGTTTTGACTTAAACCAGAATACCATGCTGAAACAGCATAATCAAAATGGCATTGAATTAAAGCTGAAACAAGAATCTTTCGACAGCTTTGGTTGAGGCATCTAGCTTGGCGATAAAGAAATTTCAAACGAGAGGATGCTTTTTTTATTACATTCTCAGCAATAGCTTCCCCGGAAGCACTTCGGTCAATATCAACTCCTAGGTATTTTACACTCTCACGACCGCATATAGTTTGACCCATGCAATTAATGTTGAAACTAGGGGAGCAAGACAATTTCCTTTTGGATCCGAAAAGAATGCATTCAGTATTGCCAAGGTGCAGAGATAATTTGTTGTCAACTAGCCAGTCATGACATGTTTCGAGAACTTTGCCTAATTTAGAAGAAATAATGAGATTTTACTGTGTTATTTGTTTTTTACTGTGTAATTTGTTTTTTCAGGAGTTTGCGGGTTGCAGTAGGTGTTTTACCAAGCGTAATGTCAGATGTGGAGCGTCTACCAGCTGGCCTGAAAGATAGATTTGTTCATCTGATGAGCAAAAGAGGACTAGTAACAGATGACAACATCCATCAGGTAAATTCTTTGTTGGATTTGAAACATTGAAACTTAGGTGTGTTGATAAGGCCAAGTAAAAATAAAACATTTTTCTTGTCATGTTTTTTTTTAATAGGAGGAAGAGTGCCTTTTTTGTTGGCAAACTGCTCAAAACATATCTCTATATTTTATGTGTACAGTGTGCTGAGTGATATAAATGAAAAGGTGGTCTTTTTTATTTCCTTGTTTTGAAACCCAGACCCCTTCAGTGATCACAAAACTCTCCTGAAATGCTTCATTTAGCAATGCTGTAGAATAAAGTTTCACCTTCTGGAAAAATATTTGAGGAAAAATTATAATTGAAACATTAGAAAATGAAGGGATTTTGAAAAAGAAAAATCTTAAAAAACAAGGGGATTGTTTATTTTTTATTTTGCAAGTTAATTTGAGGAAGACAGATGATGCGCAACACACATTCACTCATTGTTTGTTGCATTCCTGTAATTTTTTTACACTAGGTAACATCAAAAATTGTAGGGTTGAGGTCTTGTTAGAGATTAAAGTGGAATTGGGCTTAAGAGTAGGGGTTCTCAACTAGTGCTTACAATGCGCCACATAAATGAGAAAATTGTAAGGGAAAGCGCCAAACTTGGCTATTTCTCAGTGTATTTCTAATGTATTTCTTTGTTTTTAGAGAGCGTCAAACCACCAATCAATACTTGTCAAAGCGCCAAATTTGGTGCGTGCCGCTAGTTGAGAATCCCTGCTTTAGAGGTTGGGTTTTGTGTTTAAGGTGGCCTAGCACAGAAACGGTGTCGGACACGAGTGAGCTGATATCAAGGGTGTTGGACACAATTTCAAAGTATTTATCCTGGGCTTTTAGCGTACTTTCTGACGTACTGTATCTTGCGCTTTAATATAAAGCCAATTACATGTGCGTCATTTTTATATTCACGCATAAGACCATGCACGTTGCTCCTGATGGCACAGGGCCCAAAGCGCAAACTGCTTTTAAAGGTATAAGTCAATGCTAAAAAATGTCAATTTTTAGCTTAATTTTGCTTAATATCTCAAAAAGTAAGTCGGTGACCATATTTTTTTAATTTGTTTATTTTAAAGAACTATATAAGGACCAAAACATATGTGAAAAAGAGAGAAAAAATAGAGCTGCTTTTTTTTTTATTGTAAGTGTTTTTGTCTGGTTTATTTTGATTTTACCATAGAGGCCAATGGTAAAAAGTGGTAAAACATAGTGTTTTTGAAGTGAAGTTTTCTCAAAAACTAAGTTTTTCTAACTAATTTTTTATTTCAGAAATGTGATCAGCACATATGAAAACACCATATATCAAAAAATTAGAAAAATTAATTGAGGAATTCTATCTGTGCTAGCTAGGCCACCTTAAGTTAATACCCATTGTTGGTGTGTTGATCGTCTTAAACAAACTGCTTTTTTTGTCTGTATCAGGACTTTCTAAAAATATATTATCCAAAGTTTTTAAAGGTGAATTTTGTGTAATCTCTGTCTTTTATTCAGGTAGTCCATGGAAGAACCAAAATCCTGGATCTGTCAGAATGCGATGTAACAGATGTGGCCTTACGAAGGATATCTGTTTGCAGATATCTGCGGAAGATTGACTTGAACTCTGCCAAAGATAATAGGACAGCCATAACTTCTGCAGGTATTGTAGCCTACACTCCCGGTCAAAAATGTTTGCGCACAGAAGCTTTAACCAGCCATATCTCGACAACCGTTCATCATTTGCGTCATATTTTTTTGGATTTATATTTTACGTACATAGATCTAAAAATCCAGCAGGAATTGAATTTACCGCATTTGAAAATATTGCGTGTTAAACATACTGTATACTTTCCTCTGTACAAAAAATGGAGTTTAAATACTTAACTGCACATTTGTTTGAAAAGGTATGACCTGAAAATGTTCTTTATAGTTACATGGTGATAACAAGCACTGAATAATAAACTACATAGGAACATATCAAAAAGTGTGTGTGGTGTATTTGTATATGGTCCAGGAAATTGGCCATTTTTATGGTAATGGAAGATCGAATATCAGAGGAAACATAGATCATTTATATTGGATTCATTAGGCACCTATAAAAAGCATGAATTTTTTCAGAGTCTTGGTCGTTTGATAAAATAATTACGTTTTTTGTTGTATTTAGGCGTGCGCAAACACTTTTGACCGGGAGTGTATGATAAGAAAATTTATACATGTATGAAACCAAGACCTATTTTGAGAAAAAAAACACCTGCATTTTTGAGAAACAAATAAAGAGAAAAATAGTTTTCCTTTTAGTCTTAATCCAACAAAATCCAACTTATATGAGGTAGAACTTCAAGATGGGCCCAAACAAGTCCCAAGAAAATGTTCAACTGTTGAGGTTTTGACGGATGGAAAAGGTCTATAGGATGATATTAAAATTTCAACGCTTTAATCTCAACCTTACCTTGTCATGCTCAGAAAATTTTGTGACTACCTGACATTTTGATTACCTTGTTAGTCTCAACGTCAACATCATTTTCATTCAGATGAACCAAATTCAACTTTTTCCGCAACCAATCATTGCGGCAATGTACAAATGTGTCATAGCATGTGTTGCCATATCATGACAGCTCAAAATTGCAAATACAACTACATATTACAACCGTGACAGCTACTTAAAAACGACAATTTTTCGCAGAATGTATTTGAATGAAATAACCTACTTTGTTGAATTGATTTCATTTAACAGGAGTGCAAGCTTTAGCAGCATCTTGTCCCGTACTCAGCATCATTTATCTGCGACGATGCACTAACATCACCGATACTGCCATCATCGCCTTAGCAGCATCATGTAAGCAGCTAGTGGAACTTAACATCGGTGGGTGTCATCAAATCACAGATGGATCGTTGGTTGCAATAGGACAGAATTGTACCATGTTGAAATGCTTGAATGTCTCCAAGACGAGGGTAAGTGTTTAGGCCATCATTACCATAGCTATACTTTGATCAAAACCAAATAGGCAGGCCTCTTCACTTTGTGACTTGATACAGTTAAGCTTATGCGAAGCTAAACACATCACAACTGCAGGAGACGCAGCGCGAGTTGTACGCGTGAATCGTGCATTATTGTCTACGAGACTACGACGCGCGTGTAAGTGGTATTATGTTTACTTGCGGATGAAGAAAAGCCTCATAATACCCGCCTATTTAGTGTTGATCAAAGTATACCTCATGTATGCAGTTAGTGAAGCTTAACATTGGTGGGTGTCATCAAATCACAGATGGATTGTTGGTTGCAATAGGACAGAATTGTACCATGTTGAAATGCTTGAATGTCTCCAAGACGAGGGTAAGTGTTTAGGCCATCATTACCATAGCTACCT
>JXSR01S015795.1:43662-55965 GCA_000969725.1 Ophiothrix spiculata
AGATAGATATGTACCCAAGCTATGTTTTATGTAAATACTAAGACTCTGCGGCTTATCGTATTTAAATAATTGAAAAAATAAAAAATGCGTCAAAAGGGCCGGCCAACTCGCCCCGATATGCGGGGTGAGTTGGCCCACCCAGTGGGGTGAGTTTGCCCCATTTACAAAAAAAGAGTCTAACTCATTAAACCGTGACACATTTCATCCATTATATTTTTTTAAGTGAAGCACAGGAATGTTTTGCATACAAAAATGTCCTTTTAAGGTGAAATGCCATAATAAATTAATGCAATATCGATCTTTTAAAAAGATACGTTGTGACCTACTGTGTTATCTGCATGCAATAAATGCCTAGTACCAGTTTCATTTAAGACTTGCTTAGAATTAAAATCGTGTTAAAACGTCATAAATGTTATTGTGCTAGAGTCCGAGTAGGTTATCATACCATCTTGGGGCAAATTCGCCATAGGGCCAACTTACCCAATGTGGTAGGGGGCCAACTCGCCCCGTAGTCCCAGTTTTGACTTAACCTCGTGGTATACCAACAAAACAAAGGATAAAGTGGATTTGATCGCATGACATGTTGGACATGTACCATAGCTCGTAATCAATAATAATAACTTGGACCATCGAAGTAATATCTTGACACTAGTACAACATTACGTTTGCTAAAAAAGTATACTTAGGTAACTCAAAAACTCGTTTTACTGATAACTCACACAAAGAGATGAGCTGGGTTTTGTAAATTTTATGGTAAATTTGATGCATTATATATGACCAAAAATCACCAGTTACATAATCTTCCCTAGGTCACGTGAGCAGAAACTCATGGTGGGCCACTCACCCCGAGGGCCAACTCACCCCACCTTCCCCTACTAATTTTACACCAGGAGTTCTTTGTTATCGTTTTAAGACAACGACAATGTCCTCCATTGGTATTCAGTTCATTCTAATGATTTTGCGATTGAAAAAGTAAGGATCTCAACATAAATAAATTGAACGAATTGTGATACTATTTTTGCTCCTTCATATTACTCATTATTTTGTTAAGGTGAACTGACGATAATTGTTGGGCCAGTAGGCAGTGGAAAAACATCATTATTATCTGCTATTCTTGGTGAAATGACGACTGTGGAAGGATCCATTCAATTTGGAACAGACGCGTAAGTCTAAATAGTAAACAAAGAGTATTTTTTGTCACAGTATTAATAATGCTTGACCAAATTCTAGCTTAAAATGTAGGTACCACTCTTCTGAATTTGTCTGCCTCATAAAACACAACAGAAACTTACCCTAAGCATATAAGTAACTCTATTTACATCCCGTGAGTCCTTTTTGGACGTCAATGCTATGCTAAAGACGTTAGAACTGAGACGATGTCAAACCCTTGCTGACAAATTAAGTTAGTAAAACAGCGTGATCTCATCTGTAGTCTGCAACAAGCCGTTTCGATTTCTCAAAATTGCTGTTTCTGCACTATGATACGCATCGAAGGCCGATGATACGGCTCATCCAGAATTAAACGCTGTACACAATTATGGAGGCATTCCCCGGAGAGAGTCTTGATAATACCACACACTCAGTGTAATATTTTGCCTAGAAAAGTTAAATTTGAGACCGATCCATGGTTCTAATTTGTCTTTCTTGATAAGTGGCAGAATATGAGCAATCTTTAAAATTTAAACTGTCGGGGAAAATACAACTTTCCAGCGAGTTGTTCACAGTTTTGGTAATGAAATGCATTATTACAAGGGACGATTTTTCAGCAACGATGTTGCTGAAACCCTGTTTACCATTCACTATAATATTTATGCAATTTTTCTTCAGAAATAATGGAATTGCTTACGGAGCACAGAAAGCGTGGTTAAAGAATGCAACTCTCCAAGACAATGTTCTCTTTGGTATGCCATATAATCAGTCAAGGTGCGTTATTCTAATTGAAATCTTTAACTCAAAAAGGTCCAATATACCGACCGATAGGTCCTGGTCATCTTTGAACGATACGTTTATTTACAGTCAATGGTAGTTGCGCCTATCTTAAAGCTTGTCAGGGATATTCATATCTTCTAAACTAGAGGTAACCTTAGAAGTCTCAATGCCCGACATCGTCAAAGATACTGTATTCAAATCATGCTTATGCTCAACTCTTATCTTGCATGTCTTTGTTTTGCTTTTAAGCATTATTGCTGCCCCATATTCCCGGGAGGGGGAGGGGCACTCATGTAAAATGCTTCAAGCATAGTGTGACCACAGGTTCTCAAAACACCCCCTATAAAGGGTGTTTTTTCCGAAGCCAAAATAAGCCAAACTATACCCTAATCCCCCTATTCACACCCTAAATGGGGATTGTAGCGTTACCGTTTTAATAATAATAATGATAAAAAGGTGTTTGTATAGCGCCCTATGATAATAAAATTAACCTCAAGGCGCTTTACGACAAACCAAATAAAGAAATCACTGAAATTACAACTACATATTAACTTAAAAAGATATTTATACAACCAAACTTTTAAGAAATAATGAAATTAGTTATGTTAAAAAGTACAAAATACAAGATCTTAAAAACACCAAAACATGAAAGAAATAACTCTTAAAAACCAGGCCAGCTGGAGACATCTGTACACATAATGAAGTGAAAAAGTCATATCCAATGAAAACAGAAACTGATTAAAAAGTACTTGGGTAACACATGAATATTAAAATCTGCTATAGTCAGAAGTAAAAAGATGAGTCTTAAGTGCAGATTTTAACTGTGAGAGAGAGGTAGCATTGTGAACATGAGTTGGTAAATTATTCCAGATCTTTGGAGCAGCAGATGAAAATGATTTTTGTCCATAACATGATTTGGGTATAATCTTTGACGATGACCGAAGTGTCATTCTACTGGGTGAGTAAGGTTCAATGAGATCAATGATATATTGTGGTGCCTGGTTATGAAGAGCTTTGAAGGTGAGAAGTGCGATTTTGTAGTTTCTAACTGGTAGTCAGTGGAGGTCTGCAATAACGGGTGTTATGTGTTCTCGTCGTTTGGCGCGAGTTACCATTCTTGTCGCAGCATTTTGGAGTAGCTGGAGTTTGCAAACAATGTTGTCAGGTAGACCATACAGAAGGCTGTTACAGCAGTCTAAACGCGAAGTAATGTAAGCGTGGAGTCTTTCAGTTGTTTTCCGATCTAAGTACGGACGAAGTCTGCCAATTGTGTACAATCCAAAGGAAGCACTCTTGCACATGTTAGCAACATGATCAGTCAAAAGCAAATTACTGTCAATTACTTACGCACCGAGATTTCGGCAGATAAAGATGGTTCAATGGATGCATCACCAATTGTGATTGCGTGTAACTTATTCACTTGAAGGTAACGGTTACTAATGTGCACAATAACAGTCTTGGAATCATTGAGCTTAAGTCTGTTCGATGTCATCCAAGATTTGATATCCAAGACACATCGTTCTTAGCGAGGAATCTGGCTGTCGCGATCACTTGGTGTCAACAAAAGATTGATCTGCGTATCGTCGGCGTATAAGATACCACCTATGTTGAAACCCATGGGCATGCACAATATCTCCAAGAGGACCTGTGTACAGTGAGAATAGAATGGGCCCGAATACTGCAAAATAAAGTACACAATCAGGTGATATAGCGGTTCCAATGGTCACAACTTGAATTCGCTGATGCAAATAGGAATCAAACCAGGAGAGTGCGTTACCAGTGAAACCATATCGCTCACTCAATCGACTGAGTATATTGTCGCCAAGCGTGTCAAACGCCGCCGAAAAGGTCCAGCAAAATCAATACAGCTTCACGATGAGCATCAATTCCCACAGCCAAGTCATTGTGAACTCACACTAAGGCAGTTTCAATGCTGTGGTATTTGCGCTACGCGGACTGGAACTTGGAATGTAATTCGTTATATTGGAGGTACTGATTTATTTGATAAGTGGCAACGCGTTCTGTTAGCTTAGACATGTTAGACAAGAACTTCATGCTCGAGATTGGTCTGAAATTCTTCAGATCTTGACAGTCAATCTTGGGTTTCTTTAATATTGGCGTAATGTGAGCAACTTTGAAAGTCAAAGGAAAGCTACCAGTCAGCAACGGCAGATTAATTATTCTAGTGATTTAACACTAGGGTTTGAAAATGTACCTAATCCTAACTCACCTTTTTGGTCACGCTATGCCTGCAAAATTACACTTGAGTGGCCTCCAGGGCCCATATTATTCCTATTGTCCATGCTTCCAACCTCCAGGAAATTATTAAGAGGGGGGGGGGGTACAAGATCTCCAAATTTCAAAATTATGTTCGATCACAACATTTGCGATAAATAGCATGTTAGGAAAGTGCAGAATCTCTTCTTTCTAATGCTTTTTGTTTGAGTTCAATATTATTGGACATTTGGTTCCAAAATTATGGTCATTTAAACTAAGGTAGTAGAAACGGCTCGATACATTTTCCTATAGAAGACGCTCAACCTGTGATTTAAAACAATTTCTTTCAAAAATTAATACACTTTTTAAGTGAAATTCATTTGATATTTTATCAAAATAATACATTGCACATCAAGGAAACTTTCCAAGATGGCAACCAATCGAAAAACCTGGCTTCATGGTTTTGTGCGTATTTTCCATATACACCTATACCGTACCCCTAAGATGCTTACTATGCAGTATATAGTTTTTGAGTTACATTTGTTCTGCTGTTTAGCCAATCAGAGCTTATGCTTGGTTACCATAGCATAAAGAGTAAAACGAAAGACGTTTTCAAAAACTAGCGGTCATACCCCGCTACGTACTGGTATGCAACATGCTTTGAGCGACATTTGGGAATGTGCTAAATTTCATCGTTTAAAATTTCGAGCTGAGATCTTGTACCCCTCCTTATAAGCCGCGTAGTTCAAAACTAGCATCCCAGTATATATACGTTGATTGACATTTCCGTTAAACGTACCTACGATAAAACAAGTGCGATCGGAAGGGTCTTCTTTTCCCCAGGCTTATTTTCTGGTTTCGACGTGAAGGGTCGAAAGTTCGCTTTAAAGTATATAAAAATATGTATTTAATACCATTTTCATTCATTTCAAATCTTACAACCCTTGATGGTTCTCATCTTGAATGCTATTCCAGTTCGCGGCCGATTTAGGTCCTCTTTCTCACTGAGCACCGAGTATCAAAATGCCTTTGTTTGATACGATATAAAGATTGTCTGTTTATTTATTTACATATTTATCGTTATTGTACTAAAAGGGGAGTTATGTCCGATTTAGCGGTGTTCAATTTTTGTCTGCGAATGCTATTGGTATTCGAATCCAACAAAATCACAAAACCAACACAAATAATTAATGTAGTGCTGAATTTGATATAAGTTATCGTTCCACATCAGGTATCGCAAAGTAATCGAAGCATGTGCACTGAAGCCAGACATTGATATACTACCTGGAGGTGACATGACTGAAATTGGAGAAAAAGGAATCAACTTGAGTGGTGGACAGAAGCAACGAGTCAGTGTTGCAAGAACAATATACTCAGATAAACCCATTGTCTTACTGGTATGTATTTATATGTGTATCGTGAGTTATTTCCAGTTCACTTGCTTCAAGTTCACAGAATCATTAATCATGTTGATTACCTGTGGTGAAACAACATCCAATATTAAAAACAATATTTTGGATCATTCACTTTGGTCTGAATTCAATTTGAAATTTGAATCAAGATCTATAGCTGCCATGCATCCTGGGACACTGTTGTACAGGATTAGATAATTCCGAATCTGATTATAGTTTCGCGAACCTCATTAGGTGCTTGGCCCGGATTGATATCAAGGCCGTAGCTAGAGGAGGGGGATGTGACCCCCCCCCCCCCAATCATTCATATCAGTCTCGCAAATCCATGTGCTAGTCGGTAAAAATTGAAAAGAGAAAGAAAGAAGAAAGAAAAGAAAACAAAGGAAAGAAAACAAAAGAAAAGAAAAGATCAGAAAAGAAAAAAACAGAAAGAAAAGAAAGTAAAAAAGAAAAAATGAGGAAGGGATGGAACTTGGAGGAGGTTCTATCTTCTTTTCTCCTACCAAGGTAGGGGAAAAGAATGTAGTAGCCTTATAGAGTAAAGACTACCAGTTGGAAAATCCAAGTCCTGGTATAGGCTTAGGGCCCAACCAGTCAGCAAAACTACAAAATATATAAAGGGCAAAAAATGGAGCTATAAAAAAACAAAGTAAGATAAAACAGCTTCATAGGCAAATACCATAATTATTGACCCTAGTTGGCAAAATGAGGAGAGGCAACACTAGGTAAAGAATATATGGGTGGAGTGAATTTAGAAAGTCGGTAAATAGTCGAGAGTTCTACTAGAATTCTCATTAAAGTATTCACAAAATGCCACGAAATCAGTTCAAAAAATGTAAAAGCTTTCAACATCTCCCCTTATTATACCACAAAGAGAATGCGCAGTACTATGTAGAGTAAAACGTTCATCAATGTTGAGTTTTGTGAAATAAAGCTGAAAAAGTCGAAAAAAAAATACATAAATAGTTTGATGATTAAGATTGACTTTGTGGTATGATAAATTCGTTATATGGTTCAGCAGAGGAGGTTTTCACAATATCCCACGATGCAATGCAACATTGTACAATGTACATGCCAATCCAATTCAACTCCTATACTTTTGTACAGGTTTTTGACGTTTTTGAAGTGTCAGCAATGTGGGTAAACACTGGGATGTTTTGAAAAGAAACACATCGCTGGAAAGATATGAATGAGTATTATATAACTCATACAAAGATTCTAGTCATTTGATTGGTTGAAGGATGTTCATCATTTTTTCCATTTTCAACTCTTCGACGAGAGTGCATTTTTTATTTTCCATTGCACTCGACCCGTGCAATGGAAAATAAAAAAAGCACTCTGTTTTGAATTTTGCTGATGTTTACCATTGTTTGGCCTTAGAAATACATAAAATGGCAATAATCTTTGTATGAGTTATATAAAACAAATAATGAATGTTTCAATTCGTGCAATGGAAAGAATATTCTCATTCGATGAAAGATGAAATGTTCCATTTAACTCGGCTTCGCCTCGTTAAATGGAACATTTCATCTTTCATCTCATGAGAATATTCTTCCCATTGCACTCATAACATTCATTATTTGTATACTATTCAATGGAATTCTCAAATTCCTAACAGCCCCTTGTCCAGAAAACCATTACTGCCTATTATATCTAAGTGTATCAGAATAATGCATTGTGGGATATACTGAAAACCTCCTCTGACTGTTCAGCGTCGATATGTTATGGGAAATACTCGTGCACTCAGTGTCATATCCAGGCTCAGCTGCGCTTCGCCTGCATATGACACTTCGCGCACGAGTATTTCCCATAACATACCTCCGCTATCAGACTTCCCTCTGTACAAATATCTTCATATCTGTCTAGAATTCTCATTAAAGTATTCACCAAATGCCACAAAATTAGTTCAAAAAATTCAAAAGCTTTCGGTGTCTTCTGAGGGGGAAAGATCCCCCCTCAGATTTCACCCGGTGCAAATATCTTCATATCTGTCTAGAATTATCATTTAAGTATTCACAAAATGCCACGAAATCAGTTCAAAAAATTCAAAATCTTTCAGCTTCTGATGGTGGGAACATCCCCCCTCGGACTCCCCCTGTGCAAATATCTGTCTAGAATTCTTATTTAAGGATTCACCAAATGCCACGAAATTAGTTCAAAAAGTTCAAAATCTTTCAGCTTCTGTTCCCCCCACCCCTCAGATTCCCCCCTGTGCAATATCTGCCTAGAATTATCTTTAAAGTATTCACCAAATGCGAAAAAAAAATCAATTCAAAAAATTCAAAATATTTAAGCTTCGGAAGGGGGAACATCCCCTCTCAGGCTCCCCCCTTGCGCAATATGTATTTTTAAAGTATTCACTAAATGCCATGAATTCGATTCAAAACGTTCAAAATCTTTCAGCTTCTGAGGGGGGATGTTCCCCCTGTGCAAATATCTTCATATCTGTCTAGAATTCTCTTTGAAGTATTTACCAAATGCCAAGAAATCAGTTGAACAAAATTCAAAATCTTTCAGGTTCTGATGTTCCCCCTCAGACCCCCCACCCCGTTTGTGCACGCAAGCACGCACGTAGGCGCGGTTGGCAAATCCGCCAAATTTAGCTGGTACACCCCTATCAAAAAGCTTCTGGCTATGGCCCTGACTGATATATGAAATCTGGTCTTTCTCTGAAAGATTAAAAAAGTAGAAATAATATCTTCCAGAAATATCTTGACTACATATGTTTTTCTTTCATCACAGGATGACCCTTTATCAGCATTAGATGTAAATGTCGGTGGGCATTTGTTTCGCAATGGCATCATACGACGACTTAGAAAGGCAAATAGAACCGTGGTCCTTATCACACACCAATTGCAATATCTTCAGCAAGCTGAAAAGGTATGAAGGATGCACTTTTAAGTAGATTATTTGAGTCACGTATCACACGTAGCTTATTTCCTTCTTGGTGTTTCTTTCTTTCTTCTTATTTCCCAATGGTTTCAACTCAAGTGCGGTTTGGTGAATTTCAACCAAACTTTGTTAGAATTTTAATTACGTAACAACGTTGAATAATCGTGACAATAATGTTTTAATTTTAAACTCTAATCGTGACCCGCAGGTCAAATAATCAGCGCCAATATTGCAACATTAAAACAACTATACAAACATCCAAATGCCCGCAGGCAATGAGGATAAAGTGCCTTGCCCAAGGACACAACGGCGTTGGCACGAACGAGGCTCGAACTCAAAACCTATAGATTACGAGGCGGGGGCTTTATCCACTCGATTGCACGTGCTCCTTGATCCCTATTTTCGTTCTTATTCCCAGCTTTTTTAGCTCCCCCCCAAAAAAAACCCCAAAACCAAAAAACAAATAAACAAACAAACATCCAATCTACAATAGATGACATTTAAACGAACCTTGAGCGTTCATCTGATTTTTGATATCTGACCACCTTGTGCTGTAAAGTAATGAAGTCACTGGGGTCAAATTGAGCTAAATTACAGGTCAATTTTTCATTTTTCACGGATTTCAAAATATAAGATGTCAAAATGTTAGCCATGACCCGTCGTTCAAAAGTGTCCTTGAGTCGTCTTCGTCTGACCTTTCCTTAGGAGTCAATGGTTAAAAGAAAGGTCTAATTATCAACTTTTTCCGATTTCACAATTTAGTTCTCATAATGTTGATCTTAAAGCGGAGGTAAAAAATATCTACAGTGACCTTTACGTCCGATCTTTCCTTGGGGTCAAAGATCAAGAAAAGGTCAAATTTTTTACTTTTTCCGATTTTAAAGTATAAGGTGTCAGATTGTTCGTCTTAACACAGCGGCCAAAAGAGTATATGGTGGCCTTATCGTCCTACATTTTCGTACGTGGCCAAAGGTAAATAGAAAAGGTAAATTTTTCAACTTTATTGAATTTCAAAAGTTCAGGTGTCAGAATCTGGACCGAAGAGTCCATGGTGAGACCTCTTCATCCAAACTGACAGGGCTAAAAAGGTCAAATAATGGGTCAAATGTTCAACTGTGTCGGATTTCAAAAGTAAATCAAAATACAAAATAAAAGTTTTTGACCAAGTGTTCGACAATCTAAACAGTGACCATTTTGCCCAACCTTTACTTTAGGTCGAATTAAGTGCAAAGTGTTTAAAGTTTTTGTTCAATTTCAGCAGTTAAGGTGTCCAAATGAAGAACCAAGGAACACATGTCAATCAAACGCGTCCATTGTGACCTCTTTTCTTGGATTATCAGAGAAAGTCGATATTTTCATTCGAATTCAGTAGTTACACAATTTTGGTCATGACGAGCATCCAAAAGTATCCTTAAACTCAGAGGGTAACTGCACCTTGTTTAGGCTTTCGCCAAGGAAACCCAACTTGGTACTTGGTACCAAGTAAGCTAAAGGAAGCTTATCTTTAACAGGGCTCCAAGATGTTTTTTAAATTCTGTTTTGAATGCAGGAGGAAGACCGGAGTACCCGGAGAAAAACCTGCGGAAGCGAGCATGAACTGAAAACCAAATGCACATAAAGCGCTGGGCGCGGGACTCGAACCCGGGACCTCATTTGGTGCAAGGCGAGAGAACTACCGCTGCGCCAACCCGCTCCCCCTTAACACGTAACTAACCTCGTGGTCTTTTCAAGGGCTCAGCAAATTCTTGTTTGGTATCTTGCATATCGCATCATATTACACCAAAATCCATATTAAATGTCTGATATAGTATTAATAATTGTTATTTTAAACAACGTTTCTCGATAATAGATTATCATCATGAAAGATGGACGCATTCACTACCAAGGCGACTTTGAGCAGATATCATCAGCAGCCCCTGACATTTACCAAAAATGGCAAGATGATGTCATAGCATCAGCTACATCAGCAGATGAATCGACAGAGGACGAGAGAGATGACTTGAAGAAGCAGGTCAAACTTTTACGGAAACGTGTTACTTCAACGGAGGACAGTAACGAAATGATATCATTAAACGACAAAAGTAATAAGTCTTTTTTACTAGATGTATCAATTTTTTTGTACCCAGATGTTATTAACGTTTCGGAATTTATTTTTCATAATGACAGAAGTATATTTTGTTAACACTATTTATACATTCAATTTTTATGGATTTTTAAACTTTAAAAAAAAATTCATTTCATGGCAAAAGCATGTTGCAACAACATGCTCGTAAAAAAGATGGTGTTTTTGTCTAAACGCGGAATTTGAGCAGTGCATTGATTTAACCTTTTTTACGAATACAATCCTACCTATTATAGTTGTTTTTCTGCTGCATAAAAATGCAACAACAATTGAGGACCCTAGAACTAAAAGGGGGTAAAGTCACAAAATCTTGAAAATTGAGTTGTGTCAATTTTCTGCTACAGAATTCTCATTTCTACATTCTGTACAAGTTTTGTAGTAATTTGATGATCAGAGCATGTGTAAGAGTCACTGCGAGATACAGCAATACCATTCAAGACAATACAAATGATATGATGTTTGTGCCATTTTTCTCAGTTTGTACTCAATGTGACTTAACCCCCTTCTGGTTCTAGGGTCCTCAATTGATCCGGTGCACTTTAGCAGCTGTAAATTAATCCATTACGGTCATTCTGATTTCAAAATTTGGAGGGCATCCCACAGGTAGGGGAAGAATAAGCCGTCAACGTTTTTGTGTGGGTTTTATGGTTGTCACTACGCATATCATTAATGTGCCATTTTGAAAAATATCAACATGCTCTGGTGCTGAAACTTACATGAAATGTTAAAAGTGTGATTTTAATTCTGTATACGCAAAAACATCCATGAAATTATTAATATTTAGAAATTTTATAGTAAAATTTTGATTTTCACATTTTTCAATTTTCGATTTTCGTCATAAACATGATAAACAAGTAACACCTTACGATTGTGATTATTTTGCTATGAACATGATGAACTGATATGAGAGACCATTGGCTATCCTATGGTACACAACTGTTTGCCCTGTCTGCCTGTCTGCATATACTCGTGTAGTTGAAGGACTCCCTTTACAAGGATGATGCGCTTTATTGTAACAAATTATCTCTCCATTAATAACAAATTGAAGAAGTTCAAGTAACCATGAATTTGTTCATGAATTTTTTTCATGCTGTAGAATATCTTTCTTTTGTATTCTGTCAGGTAAAAACAAAGGGAAACTAATGGTGAAGGAAGAGTTAGCACGTGGTTCTGTGGCAGCAAATACATATTGGTACTATATCGTCAACATGGGATTATTCTGGGCGTTCATGATGCCGCTAGGACGATTTGTACTAGAGGCAGGTTACGTATGGAGGAACTTTCTGCTAATTTTTTGGTCAGAAGCTAGCGTCGACACGAACAGGACGGTAAATATCTGATACAATGATAAAAGTGGTTGCAAGGTAAAAGCGATCGATTGGCATGTGCACATTTGGAACATCATTCGAGTACACTGTAAGTACAATTCTAGTACAAAAATGTGTACTAGAATTGTACTTAAAATGTACTCGAACGATATTCCAAATGTGCACATTCCAATCTTGTACTAGAACTGTACTCGATTTTCACCAGGGTGAGTTCCCTGTACACCATGCACAGCTTGTTAATTACTTGCCAGCACCAGTTTAGCGACACTTTATTCGCCTTGCAGCACCATATTAAGTTTGATATGGGCTCTATAAAATAAAGTGACCAAAATTCTAATCCATATTAAATTTCATTATGCTTGATTCTTTAAAATCAATTTTCCATGTAATTTCAGGTTGACAG
>JXSR01S015796.1:26186-38869 GCA_000969725.1 Ophiothrix spiculata
ATAATTAGCATAATCTATGCAAAATTGGTTTCATAGGCATATCTTTTGACCCAAACTACTGAACTTCATTATCACTAAGTAATATTGAAATGATAAAAGCGCTGGTCACATTTTAGCGATAATAATAAAGACCTGGTCACACAGAGGATACACTGGTGCCAGATGAATTGTGGTTTGCGAGAACCTATATATTTGTTTAATCTTAAATATTGCAGGATACAGAAAAGGCTGACCGGAGTGATTAAAGGCACGCAAAAAGTGAACATCGTAGACGGGTAAGTAGACGCCATTAATCACTGGTCATAACGGCATATGCCAGTTGACAAATACATTAAGATTTACGCATGTGAACGCAAGTGTCGTGCGTTATGTGTGCACGTGTGCGCGTTAACATCAGTAGAAATATTTGCGCTTCAAAGTTGATTTATGCGTTAGACTCGGTCCATCGGTCTTACAATAACTGCACACGCGCTTCATAGTGTTGGTTATTGACGACTGACTCACATTGCTTGAATAGAGAGGAGCACTTTTTACTTGTTTTTATTGATGACGTCTTACTTATGAATAAAAAGCAAGCGTTTTTAATTTATGAAGTCTGACCTACGAATAATAAATAACGAGTTCATTCATATTTTCCGTGTGTAATTGCTTAATTTTGCCCGAGGGCGGGATGGCGCTCAGAATCGAGCCTGTTGGCGAATCATTTTTGATTCGATTTTCTTCAAAATGCCCATATTTTGAAAAATAACATTATATATTTACCTATAAATAAAACAATAATTGACAGAATTTGACCCCGATTTTGATATTCAATTCATATAATTTTGTCTACATTCCAGTACGCATACATATAACAATTCTTTCAAGTGTTTTGCGAAATTTAATACTTTAAAAAGTATAATATTAAATTTCGCCAAACACTTCTCGTGAGGTGAGGTCTGTTAGCGCAGCACACTAGGCCGCAGTCATTTTAACCGGCAGCTCACATCCTACCTTTTTTGTTTCTTTTTATTCAATTAGATCTTGACAATTGTCTTTAAATTACTCTTTAAGACATAATTATCTTTGTTCTCTTCTTCTTTCTCTTTTATATTTATATGCAAAGTAGATAAATACAGATATAGCTTGCCACTGTATCTATCGGAAGCCATACCCGAGTAGAAATATACATCTTCAGGTGCCCTGTGCGATTATAATAGAGGTTTGAAGTGAATGCCAGAAAACCCAATTTGTTCCAGCAAGTGGTTTGCCTATACGTGAAACAAATTATATTTCATGCTTGACCTGTTTAATAGCCGTCTTGATTTTATTATGGCCTAATCGATTAATCATTTGAAGGTTCAAATGGAATCAGGGCCCTGTTTCTCTCGCGTTTTAGCTGAAGCCTTTTTTTTACCTTATTTGGTAGTCATTATAACAGCTGATATACGCGCAGTCTTTTGTTATAAACAGCTGATCAAGGTAACATACGCGGAGTCTTTTGTTATAAACAGCTGATCAAGGTAACATACGCGAAGTCTTTTCTTAAACAGCTGATCAAAGTAACATTTAGTACATATGCCATCATAGCAACCCATAGCAACCGTGCGCAGAGGAATCTCTGTGCCACGTTGGACCGATAACACAATAACCAGAATGTTAAGTTCGCGTTCTCGTTAACTCGTTGCGTACAAATTCGAACTTGTAACTTACAGTTTGATTGTCCTGGTGTGCTTGAAAAATTTAAGCTTACTCAGCCGATTTCAAATGGAAATTTCACTCTTTGTGTCGGTGAGCTTATAGTACCATCAGCCAAAAGTTGTTCAGAATTAGTGTATCTAATGACTTATGGGTCTGGTTCTATTTATTTTTCACTTTTATTGCACTGAAATTCAAGATAATTTACGGAGAATTGTGTTTTCAAAATCGTGCATACTAATGAGCTTGTACGTGGTACATAATTAACATTGTGACCTCGAATTGCTAATTTGCGCTGAAGCTTCATTTTTTCCGTTGGCAAGGTATACCAGATTCCTATCCCGTTAAAGATAATATACAATGCTTTAATAGCAAAACGTTTTATCATTAATCAATGAAGGTTCATTCTGACTTTCATTAGTCAAAATGTTTCTTTTTTGTGTGATGGTAGTAATGCATAAGTAATTTGTGGGAGGTTTTTAGCACTTTTGTTTTTGTTTTATTAACAAATAAATAATTTGGAAATTACTCAGGTTTAATGCATCATTTAAATATATAGAATAGATGTAAGAATATTAAAATGATATCAAAGTTTTGACATCCACTGTAGGATACAGATCTGTCCAGCAGAGAGCTGCCTAATATGTTTTGTTTCGCGGTGATAAATTTTCAATATTCACAACTTGGTCCTGAAAGAAATATCTCTTCAACTTGATGATAATAATTATATTAGACTTAACAATTGCAGGATTCTGCCACAGCCTCATACAATTTGAATATATCTAGTGTTAATAAAATCGTAAATTTCAACAGTGCCAATTTCTCTCTGGTATAATGTCAGCATTGCAACAAATATTTGCAGAGGTTTTTCTTCTTTTATTTATCTCCTTTTGCTAAGATACTTGGAGATTATTTAGATTTATTGTACTATTAAAATATATGTGCAAGGATTTTTCGGTCTTGTCTCTAGTAAAACTAAGATACTTGGAAGTTTATTATAGATTTATTGCACTATTTAAACAAAATGAATGTTTGAATATTGTATGATAGAAATGGAACAAAGTTTCGACTCCTACTGCAGGATGTACATCTGTCCAGCAGATAGCTGCTTAAGTTGTTCTGTTTCGAAGTAATCATATTCAATTTATACACATTTGGTGCTGATATATGAAATAACTCTTGAATTTTTGATGATTAAATGAGAATTAACTACTGCCGGATTCTGTTTTATCAAGCCGATTGAAGCCTAATATTTTCTGCTTTGCTGTACCAAATTTAATTTGAACCTAGTTTATGTGAATGAACAGATGACTGAGATGCACCAAGGTTTCGACTCCCACTGTAGGATAGAAACCTGTCCGAGAGATAGCTGTCTAATTTGTACTGCTTCGCAACGCTCATATTGCAAGATATACAAAATTACTGTCTTGCAGATTGCTACTTAATGTGTTCTGTTTCGCAGCGCCAACTGTTATTTGCAGAGGCTTTCAGGCGTTTATAGTATTTGAGCAAAAATATTAAATGATAGAGATGCACCAAAATTTCGACTCCCACTGTAGGATAGTAGCCTGTCCGACAGATAGCTGCCTAATTTGTACTATTTCGCAGCGCTCATATTTCAAGTTATATTAAATTGGTGCTTATAGAATTTATTCTGCAAATGAATGATAATAAATAATCGTTACACATAACCACTGTAGGATTCTGTTCTGTCCTGCAGAGAGCTGCCTAATGGTCCTGTTTCGCAGCATCAAATGTTACATAAATATAATAAATGTAAATGAATTATCATTTTAACTTATGGTTTATGTAACAATTTTGAGAATTAAATGCCATCTACGTTGAGCATTTAGCTAAAAGCTTCAGCAATCCTTTTGTCTCTCATGTTTTCTTTATACCATGAGTCTAGTGAACAACTGAACCATATATCTGGGACTAGTCCCAGTACATATAAACCTAGAGCTAAAATAAAATCAAGAACATTCAATCTCCTTAAGGGTGCGTGTCAAAAATCGCAAGTGGTTCCCGATTACAACTTCCTAAGTTGTTCAATTTGGCCAAAAACTTAACGTATTTTACTGGAACAAATTAGCGACATTTGAGATTCTGTAAATTGGTTTGGCAATGGTTAGACTTTGACCTCTTCTCTCAGGTGGACATTATTTCCTGGGGGACTGCACATATTACTTTTCAATCGACATAACATTGGTGTATATTCTCCTTTACAATCTAGATAACGCTTTCAAAGAAGCAAGCAAGTGTCATGACAGGTCTATCAGAAGAGCAGATCGCAGGTGAGATTGCTCAATTGAAATAAATCCAAGATGGCAGTTTTTGAGAACTGCACGTGCACATGAAGGGGGCAACAGGGAATTTTGTCAAACTTTTTTTTATTTGTAAGTGTATGTGATTTTGATATGTTTAATTCTCTGTTCATGCAAATGTTTGATGGGCATAAACTTGAAACAATTACTTGATCTGTGCTTGTTTGAAACTGAAATGATGCAATTTATTTACTTTACGCTCACTGTATTGATGTAGTAAAAGCTTTATATAGTTTTATCAGCAATAAATGTTCACAGATCAAAAATGACTTTTTTATTAAAGCTGACAGCATGTTGCATTTGGGCATTTTCACGAAAAAGTGGACATGAGAAAAATATTGAAAAAAGGATGTAACTATTCAATGAAAAATGCTACCACCATATATTTGGTATCAAAGAAAGCTATTTTGAAGCTCTTTAAAATGAACTTAATTTTGAAAAGACTGAACAAAGATGTCTATGAAATTTCTTTAAAAAACCTATTTTTTGGTCAAATTTCTTGATTTTTATAATGAAAAGTAGTAATTTTCATTTATTTTTTTCAACCCATTCTTGGTTGTTTACTTGGGTGTTATTGTTCTAAATGGCTTAAATAAGGATCAAATTTACACAGGAGGTTGTATTTTTTGTTAATCCTGACTAGGCTTTACAGTTCAGTGCACCCAAAAATCAGCGGACAAATTGTCCTTCCGTTACCGTCCATTATGATCCCTTCGCATTTCGCATTGTTAAAACATAACTGTAGGGAATATTTTGATGTGGAACATGGCAAACTATTGCAAAAACACCAAGCAATGCATTCAGTAACTTTGAAATAAAATTTCTTCATAACTTTTATAAACATTTTCACAAATGTACTCAAGGTGAAAAACCATGTCTGTTTTGATGTCCTTCCGTGACCGACCTCATTAATATGCACATTTTGCGACAGAGGAATTTTTATGAAAAAAATCATGTTGAATATGAATGCTTTCAGGTATTCTCAACTAAATATGGAATTAGTTTTATTTTATCTAATTCAATTTTGGCAATGTATTGTTTTGAAATACAGAAAAATTCTGTGATTGTCCTTCCGTGACCGTGAAAATGCCCATTTACAGACAAGAACAAATATAATGTAAAACACACTTTTATGTTTATTAAAATTCTCTGATTGTGTACATTACAGTGGTGGGCAACGTACGATCCGTGGGCTGCGCGCATCTTTTTGTGCGACCCGCCAAGCCCTCAAAAGAAAAAATTATAATGTGTACAATTTGAAAAAGGTAGCTCCGAAAAGATTGTCATTGCCCATGGAATAAACTCGTCATCCCAGAAATCTTGTAATAGAGGGCATCATCTAATCCAGGAGTGGGGGGGGGGGGGGTCTTCAAAAAAACTTTTTTACGGGTGCCTGCCGGACTTTGAAAAACTTACCATCTCCATATACCTATTTTTGGCTCAAAAGCACCAAATTGTACTCAAATTGGGTGCCTTTTTGCAAAATTTCCCCAAAAGCACCCAATTTATGGAAATTGGGTGCTTTCATCTGAGACGAAAACCGCCCGATCGCTATACCAAAGTCTGTGAAACCCACCCAAAAAGGCAGGCACATATATGTAAACCTTGTCAATGTAAGCAACCCCCGGTATCTAATATCCACTTTTTGGTTGTGTAATAAACTTTATAGATCAAGCTTAGGTCCCCTTAATCTTCTTGTAAGATTTTTAATTGGTCATGTCCAGTGACTGTCCCTATCAAGAAAAGTGAAAAATCGGTATCTTCGGACTAGCGAGCTGCTGGACTAGCGAGCCATCAGGGGGAGCGCGCCCCTGGTCAGTATATGGTGATGATGGCATTTGAAACAAAGCCTATTGACATTGTGATTTGGGATAAATTCACAACTTAAGCTCGAAATAAAATAACTGATGTGGGTTTTTAGACCCCATGTCATTCGGGAGGATTGACAAAGTTGCACAGCATTGACAAAGTTTTTTAACATTGGTCAAAGCTGTGCAAAGTGTCAAAAAAATGCCAAATGTTGCACAAAGTTACACAAAGTCGCACAATGTTGCCCAATGTTACACAAGGTTACGCAAAGTTGCCCGATGTTGCGCAGAATTACGCAAAGTTTCCCGATGTTGCATAATGTTGCCAAGTGTTACGCAAGGTTACGCAAAGTTACCCAATGTTGTGCAAAGTTCCCCAATGTTGTTAATGTTGCCCAACTAATCATTTTTTGCAGATTACAGAAAAGCTTTCACTCACTTTGATAAGGATGGTAGTGGCACGATAAGTCTAAGCGAATTCAAGGATGTGTTAGCTGGTTTAAAGAAAGAATACACCGACGAAGAAACCGCCAAACTGTTCAAACAAGCTGATCTTGATGGTGAGTGTTTATGTAAAAGAATTCAGGCTGGTAACTGTCAAGCTACTCGTCTAACCGGTTTTTTTTAAAGCTTCTACTCGTTAAATGTACATTAAAAGCGCAGAATAATCCAGATGATCTACGGAGATCCGCATCTCATATCTCGTTTCTAAGAGATATACATCTGCGCTCGGTGTATTAGATAGCCCATTAACGTCCCTTGTTAATCATTGGGGCAAGCTCCACAAGAGCATTGGATGTACATCCAAGTAGATACAACGAATGATACGTGCGCGCACTTCATACACTGTGAGTGCATGCGCGTTGATGAGCGACTTGGTAGTATAGACCTATTTAAAGCACGACTTTCCGAGAATTTCCGAAGCTGATTTGACACTTTCCGGCAATTGCCGACATAAAAGTGACTCTTCAACACAATAACCAGAATGTGAAGTTAGCGTTCTCTGGTTGCGTACGAATTCGAACTTGTAATTAGCGTTAGCACTACAGAGTCACTTTTAGTGTGGTCGCCCTGAAGTGACTTGAAATCTTAAGCTTAATAAGCAGATTTCAAATGGAAATTTCACTCTTTTGTCGGTGAGCTTACGGTACCATCAGCCAAAAGTTGTTCAGAATTAGTGTATCTAATAATGTATGGGTCTTGTTCTATTTATTTTTCACTTTTATTGCACTGAAATGCGAGAAAATTTTCGGAAAATGTTGTTTACAAAATCATGCATACTTAATGAGCTTGTACGTGATTGGTTAATGCCCATGTGATCAATGTTTCGGAGATTTCCGAATGGATTTTGAAAAGGTCTTTATTCAATGTCCATGGGTAGGACGCGTAGGTATAATGCGTAGGCGCAAGCACATACGCGCAGTTGAATATGTAGTGCTAATCCACATCTGGTTTACATGTCATCGTAAATATTTTCAAAAACTGAAAATGTACAAAGGAATAGCAATTTGCTCTACTTGATTAGATTTTCAGGCATTTCAGGAAATGTCAATCGTCATACTTCCACCCCTACCGAGGAAAGGGGGGGGGGGTGGGGTCTTCAATTTTTTGTGTGTATTTTTTGTGTGGACTTTCAGAAACTGACCATCTCTACACCGTCTTTTGGCTCAAAAACCCATCCATCAAATTTGATCTCTTCCAAGATGAACATGTTTCAGAATTTGATTACCTTGTTCTGAAGTAACTTTAGAATGTTCCTAAAAACTTTACTAGTATCAATAGAGATATAGGCATATTAATTTATATAATTTTTTCCCCTTTTAAATTGCTAGGTCAATCTGATCTCGATTTCAATGAGTTCATATATGCGATGTCTACTTTGCTGGCAACTGACCCCGACAAAATTCCTGTTGTACACCATCTGAAACGATTTGCACAAATTGACGCTGATGGTAACGGCTATATAAGGTAACATTTATAATTAGCTATAAATGTTTGTAATGTCTGATTGACTTTGAACCCCTATAATCACAAAGAGGTTAATGAAAATAGAAAAGGTGATGTGGATTAAAATATTAAGAGTTTATCTCATAAAATAAATTTATGGTTGGCTTTTAGGAGAAAAATATTTATTTTTTACGTTTTAAACACAATTGTCAATTTCAAGCCTTTAAAATCATGAGGTCACATCTATCTACGCGCTGCTTGTTTTACCAAACTACGTGTCTACTGATAAAATATACTAGATAACACACCAAACCGCACATTCATATGACATTTGAAATATATATCTTGCGTTTAAAACCTTTCGGAACTCATGTGGCCGAGTGGATAAATCGCCCGTCTAATAATCCATAGGTTCGAGCCCCGTGTCAACGTGTTGTGTCCATGGGTGAGGCACTTTATCCTCATTGCCCCTTTGCAATAAAATAAGTATATAAAACGAGAAAAACTATCCCTTCAAATGACATGATACCCCCTAGGTTCATAACATGCAGGTCACAATAATTACTCCTGAAATTATTGTCCTCTGTGATCTGTCAAAAAGATGTTTAATTTCTAATAGATATATGTTATTCCACATCATCCTATGACGAGTTTCATAATGTGTATCTTTCCCTATGGGATATCGTCCTAGATGATATCAGAAACCTCTATGGCAAGCTGAATGCTAGCTCAAAATATAGAAAAACCCAGTTGATCAAGTGACAAACTGAGTTTTTCTGAAAAAAACTGAGTTTTTTCATATAATTTAAGTTTTTCAGCAGATAAACCAAAATGTTCAGATAAACTTAGTTTTTCAGGTGATAAACTTATTTTATCGCAGATAAATTTAGCTTTTCTCAGATAAACTGAGTTTTTCTCAGATAAACTAAGTTAATCAGAGAAACTGAGTTTATCAGAACAACTTAAATTATCTTAAAAACTAACTTTTTCAGGAAAACAAAGTTTTTCAGGTGAAACACTGAGATTATCTGTGATAAACTAAGTTTTTGTCAGATAAACTCAGTTTATCTATATATTTTGAGCAATTAGCGAGACAAAAAAGAAAAAATATTTCGCTGACAAATTATCGAGTTGTAGGCACTCAACAAAACAGACCTGGAATATTTTGAACTCAAATCTTGGACGTCAATTCAAACCCAATCTCCCAGATTCATTAAATAGCCCAAAGACCTTATATCGAATCCTGGTAAAATTGCCAATCATTGTAACTCTTACTTTGTTAATATAGGTCCTAACTTGGCTAATAAGATTCATTTAAACACTAACTTTCAAGTTGAAGATTATTTGAAAAAAGCACGTTCACCTAATAATTCCCTCTTTTTTTCGCCAGTTACCCCTGATGAGGTTATTAACTAGCACATCTCTTAATTCAAACACCAGTTGTTGTCATGATGACATAAAACCAGTCATTGTTTTCTCAGATAAAGTCAGTTTTTCTTAGATAAACTTGGTTTTTCAGATCAACTGAGTTTACCAGAAATACAAAGTTTTGCACATAACCTTGTTTAGGCTTTCGCTAGGACATCCAACTTGGTACTTGATACCAAGTAAGCTGAAAGAAGCTTATCTTTAACAGGGCTCAAAGATGTTTTTTAAAGTCAGTTTTGAATGCAGGAGGAAGACCGGAGCACCCGGAGAAAAACCTGCGGAAGTGAGCATGGGCTGAAAACCAAATGCACATAAAGCGCCGGGCGCGGGACTCTAACCCGGGACCTAATTGGTGCAAGGCGAGGGAACTACCGCTGCGCCAACCCGCTCTCCCTAAACATAAACTAATTTTTTCAGGTGAAAAACTAAGTTTTCCTCAGATAAACTGAGTTTTTCTCTGAAAAAGTTTTCTCTGAAAAAGTTTTCTCTGAAAAACTCTGGTTTTCACCAGAAAAACTGAGTTTTTCACAGAAAACCTCAGTTTTTCTGTGATAAACTTAGTTTTCCTATATTTGTTGAAGATCGCCATCTGTTTTGTTTGTAGTTTACGGATGTAAACCAGGTCCCATCACCTCAAGCTATTTAAAATATTGTTTATAAGCTATAGGCCACTCAACTCAAAATCTGGATGATTCAACAAAACAGCAACCGAATTTAGAAGATGTGGTGGTTTTTTTGAGAGTCTGAACATAACCTCAAGAGTCAAACCACTACCCAATATTTCACAGTCCACATTCAACAGCCTATTGTTTTCTTGTTATTTTATTTTCTATCTAATAATTTAAAGAGACAACAGCCTTTGTTAACAGTACGCACGTAAACTATATAAATAACGTAGTTTGTTCGCCGTTCAAATTGGTTACCTCCACTCAAATTACTATAACTTTAGAATGCTTTGTCTGATTTCAACACAATACATTTTCTATGAAACCTACTGAAATATGACATCTCATACAGGAACAATTTTACAAAAGAATAAAAGGAACCGGTTATATAAAATCACTGATTAGATTACACTTTATTGTGACTCACCTGTATATTTTACATTGAATTGATATTTTTAGAGAAATTCAATGTTTTAAAGTATAATTTCTTTTTGAAAAGTAAATCTCGCCTCCTTACGACATACTGCAAAACAAGGTTAAAACTTCTGCATCACAAATTTTCAACCTCGATTGGATGCCATTCGCACAGATTCCATCTGGCGTCATCAGCAATTGAGATGTATGATGTGCAATCGTCTCTGGAAACACTGATGTTGGATAAAGCCCTAGAAGTTGTTACAGAGTTATTAACGTCTGATAATAGCTGAGAAGAAAGAACTTAACCTGAAATCTGATCAATTACTCCGT
This sequence comes from Ophiothrix spiculata, assembly GCA_000969725.1. NCBI lineage: Eukaryota > Metazoa > Echinodermata > Ophiuroidea > Amphilepidida > Ophiotrichidae > Ophiothrix > Ophiothrix spiculata. The sequence continues at coordinate 36,783 of JXSR01S015796.1, forward strand.
TTATTGAAATTTTGTTTACGAACCACCTATTTCTCGTTCCGAGGAGACTTACTCAAGTAGGATGTAGATTGTGCTACACTCTCAGAAAAAATGTGTTATTAAGAAACCTTTTTGTCCCTCCTTATAGAACCCTTTTGACTAAAAGTTCTGACAAGAACCTGTGATGGTTCTTCGTAGAACCTTTAAAAATGTAAGTAGGCCATCAGGGCCTAGTTTACTTTCAGCCTTCACATAATCTGCAAATGTAGGGAAGAGAAGACAAAGAATAGTCGTCTAAAGTATTCACACGTGTTTTTTCTTAATCAACAACATTCTTTTTCTGTGTAACCAAGAACCTTTCAGCGTTCCCTAGTCTTTGTTTAACAACGGGTTCTTGAAACAGCATTTTTTCATTTGTCACAAATAAAGTACTTTTTGGAAAATACCCAATTGGCAACAAACGTCCAGCACACCCACGAACAAGTGTTATTAGGCTGACAAATGGCAATTTATGTCAAGAAATCCAAAACTTTAATTATTGCTGTTGGTTTTGTTACATCGACGAAGAGTTTAAGAAAGCACTAGGCGAAATTTTTAAAGCGGAAGAAGTGGATTATCAAGCCATGTGGATGAGTTTTGACTTTGATCAAGACAATGACGGGAAAATCAGTGTTCAAGGTATGTAAAATTGGTCAACCAAGTCAATAATAAAGTACTTGAATACCAGAGACCAACATTGTCCAAAGTCCACATTTTCAAAAATGAGTTAAACACAGAAGATACTTTCTTATAGAAAAGGTTACCTTGTGTGTGAAATAAATCCATACCGCAACTGCCCTAAAAAATCCATGGACTAGGGTCAGTGTGTTGAACACATGTTGTTTTATTGAATAGAACATAAGAAATCAAAACCATATTCCCGGGCCAAACGTCCCCTTGAAATTGGCGTCAGGTGTAGGTTTTTGTCTACATGACTGAGAAAACATGCAAACATTGAAAATCGGTAGTGTCATTTCAAAATCGAAAAAATGATTTAACGACGAATTTAAAAATACTGTATATCCGATTGGATTTTTCAATTAAATTTGACTCAGAAAAGCAGAGCATAAGTACAAATGCATTGCTGCACAAAATATTGGGTCCAGATGGATCCCACTCCCTATTTGCACTTCTTTAATTTTAATACATAAATTAACTCATATACGTATGCAACTATGTCTTAGATGACCCCTTGCAAAGCATTGCAAGCATAAATATGATCGAAACGTTATTATTGGCAATAATATTTATTAATCTATCCTGTGAGCCAAACTGACAGTTTGATAGTTAAATCATGTTTTGACCTCGTGACCCTACGTGACCTTTGATCCCTCGGGTCAGGCGACATAAATGAGAGGTGACCCTGGTCCCTTCACCAAAGTTTAAGCAAAATTGGTCATTGTATGCCATACTTCAAAGTGTTGCCAGAAAGAAAGAAAGAAAGAAACTCGTCAAATACAGAACCCTGTCGAAGCCTTCGGTAGGGTAATAATATGTGAATTAATCTTTGCTAATATAGGGGATAACAACCCTAGTAAGGAAATAATATTAAATCCTCGATACAATATACGAAGAAAGAAATTATACGACAACAGTGTCTCAGGGGCGACGCCAGGGTTTCTTGTTAGGAGGGGCAACCAACAGAGACCCAAAAGGTGCACCCAATATTTTTGACGTAGCTTCAAATAAAATACCACAAGCGCACAGACAACTCAAACAAATCCAGGTTTAAATTTTTCAACAACAGTTTGTTAAAAAGTAAACTTCCCAACGGCTTTTTATAACATTTCTACCATTTATTTTATTCCCTTAGCTCTCTTTCCTTTTATTATTTTGCTCTTTCAATATTTCTAGATTTTATTTGTTGAATTCTTTAGGAGGGGGGGGGATTCCCCCCTGCCCCTCAACCTGTGGTGCCGCCCCTGTCGTTAATATAATTATACTAATACCTATCTTCTGTTTTTAAAAAGTAAATTTTCCAATGGCTTTTTGTAACATCTCTACCATTTATTTTATTCCCCTTGCTCTCTTTCCCTTTATATGTTGAATTCTTTAGTAGGGGGGGGGGG
>JXSR01S015797.1:1877-18296 GCA_000969725.1 Ophiothrix spiculata
ACTACTTGCATGATATTATTTGGTAAGATGATTTCTAAAACTCAGAATCCGTTGGGGTAGCTATAACAACGGCTTTCATGAAATTAAATTTAACTTGAAACCATCACCGTTAGTTTGTTGTTTACACAGTCTATGCTGTATAAATCTTGAAGTATGCAGCAAGCATCTGATTCACGCACAAAAACCAATATAACCATACAGGAAATAAATTAGTTGGTATTCGAATGAAAACGATGTACTCAATCGTGCTGAATATTCAAATAAACTTGGGCCTGTATTCAAGGTTTGTCCATGTGGTAGCAACAAAATTGGCCAAATATAATACCAAAATCATGTACCAAAATATTGATATGCAGTGATTTGTTCTTAATTAATCCTAATCAATCAATCAATCATTGTCAGTCTCTCACACAATACAAAACCACCAGTTCACAATGTTCTAGAATACTAGGGATATGCTATGGACCTCGTAACAGAGTCTGATTGCTTCTTGCATACATCAAGGTTTATAGACTATGCACAAATGTCAGAAATGTATAATCATGCGCTTGACTGGGTTTTTGAGGCAAATAAGATTTGACAAGTTTTTGGGATTTGAAAAATGAAATTTGAAATAATATATCCACCTTCCTCTGTAAAAATCAAGTGATTCATCTTTTTTCTTACAGATCTTGATATGTCAGCATGGGATGAATTATCCTTACCAAAGCCAATATTACAAGCGCTACAAGATCAAGGATTTACAAAACCTACCCCTATACAAGCCCAGTGTATTCCATCAGCTATTGAAGAACGCAAAGATATCTTAGGAGCTGCTGAAACGGTGAGTATATGGTTGTAGGCTTAATCACATCAAGGATTTACCAAACCTACCCCTATACAAGCCCAGTGTATTCCATCAGCTATTGAAGAAAGCAAAGATATCTTAGGAGCTGCAGAAACGGTGAGTATATGGTTGTAGGCTAAACCACATCAAGAATTTACCAAACCTACCCCTATACAAGCCCAATGTATTATTGAAGAAAGCAAAGATATCTTAGGAGCTGCAGAAACGGTGAGTATATGGTTGTAGGCTAAACCACATCAAGAATTTACCAAACCTACCCCTATACAAGCCCAATGTATTCCGCCTGCCATCGAAGAATGCAAAGATATCTTGGGAGCTGCTGAAACGGTGAGTATATGGTTGTAGGCTAAAGCCTAAACCACGCCAAGAATTTACCAAACCTACCCCTATACAAGCCCAATGTATTCCGCCTGCCATCGAAGAATGCAAAGATATCTTGGGAGTTGCAGAAACGGTGAGTATATGGTTGTAGGCTAAATCTTATTCGAAATATCTGGCAGTGGTATATGGTACCACTGTCAGAAGCAAGCTCTGCAATCAAACCTGGCGCATAAGTGCACATACCCAATATTCCAAAAAATGATCATATTTTTCAGATACGAATTGCAACACTCCACAAATACGATAAAGGATATTTATAATTAATTTACTTATTATAAACACTTCCCGAAGTTTTAAATCACACAAAAATGATGTTTGAAGATATGTTTACAAACGGTAACTATGTAAACAAACGAAACATTCTGTTTGATTTCTCTGATCAGAACAGTGCGATTTTCATAAATTTAATTCAAAAAGGTTCCTTTCATGAATATAGAATAAAACGTTTCTGTTTGTTCAAGTACCATTTGTATTTTTCAATTTATGCACAAATGGCCTTTATGTGATAGGCTATACTACACAGTTTGCCTCAAGCCAAAAACGAAGTTTTTTGGCTTGTGTTTCTCGAGCAAGCTAAACCACATCAAGAATTTACCAAACTCCATTCTTATAATTGACATACTCCTGCCGTTGATGGAGAAATCTGCAGAATCGGAACTCAGAATGAGGCGAAGTTTGATAATACCCTGTGGATTCTGTGGATTTACTCCATCAATGGCGGGAGTATGTCAATTATAAGAATGGTCTATACAAGCCCAGCCCAAAGTGACAAGCAAAAAAAAAAAAAAAGGGAAAAAAGGGGTTTAGTAGTTTTCAAAGCATTTTGTGTAGTATTTTATTAAGAAACGACCAACATTTACATGTTTTTGTGTGTTCTTTTCATGGACATTTTGGGAATTTTTGTGGACCTTTTTTGTACATTGTCAAATTTGGGGGGGGGGGGTGCTATGCCCCCACTGCACTTCCCCTGGCTATGGGCCTGATCTTCGGTGCTGCTGAATTGGTGAGTATATGGTTGTAGGCTAAATCACATCAAGGATTTACCTCAACTTTGAAAGCTCAGGTTATTCCATCGGCTATCGGTTTACCAAGGCAGTTCCCTCAATACATGTTTGTGAGTCCTCTGTTGAAGCTATAACCATGTAAAAGATATCGATGTTATAATATGATGAACATCTTACAATGAGCCAACATGGCAATAATCTATGTCAGTCTACTACCTGCTCTAAGCAGAATTGGCAAGTTAAGGAAATTCTTTATCACAGGAAACAGTATCCATTTACATTATGTGCAATTATTTTGATCTGGTAACTATTTGATTTAGTAGAATAGATCCAAAAAAAAGTTCCTAAGTTTCTTTTTTCGGAACACTTTACAAAAGAATAATTTTCTTTACTTGTTGTTTGCAGGGGAGTGGCAAGACGTTAGCATTTGGCATCCCTATGCTTTGCCATATCCTGAGATTGAAGGCACAGCAACAAAGACGTACAGCAGCAGCTGATGAGTCGAAAGAACAGCAGCGAGGACTTCCAGCTGCAGCAGATGAATCAGACTCTGATGACAATGATCAAGAGGAAATGATGGCATCGGATGCAGACGAAGATACTGGTAATTTTTTGTTTTTACATGCATGATATCATATTTATTGAGAAAACAAAAGGCTAAAATACATCCTTACCTCTAAAGCTGGTTTCAGACTTGTCTGTCGTATGATCGTACGACCAGCATGACGTCAAAGTGCGCAAACTCAACCTTGTGGCATCTCGAAATTTTGATTGCCGTACGAAAAGCTGATATATCGATTACCCTGTCGTGATGGTCGCAACGACACTATATTTTGAGTTGAAATAAATTCAACTTATCTAGCTTGCGACAGACCATTGCGGCAATATGCAAATGTGTCGTGCTACTGTACAACAACTCAAAATCGCAAATGTTTGGTCATTTGCTGCAACGGCAGCTACTCTGAAACCACCTTTAAGCTCCCAAAGGTTACAAGAGAAAATCAGTAATAGTAGCCTTAGTCCAAATACGTCATAGACAATGGTCTTATATGAGCATGCTACATAGGCAATTCCCGCCAGGTTGCTTGGTATAGGTGGACATGGGATTGAGGTGTGAGGGTCCCGGGTTTGAGCCCCGCAGGAAATCGTCAGTTTTTGACAGATATATTTCTGATGAGATTGGTATAGGATGAAAGGAGGTTAGGGTTAGTGGTACAGTTTATGATTCTGAGGATGTGACTAAATCCTCAAATCTTTCTGTCTTCTTAGTAAAGTGGATTATAAGAAATACATGCATGCGGAAAATTTTGTTTGATTCTAATCATTTGTTTTCAAGTTAGGAGCCTTGTAGCATTTAAAAATCTCCATATTCTATTTTGCTATAATTATAGCCAGGGCCCTGACCATAATTAGAAAATGCCCCATGGGCCATTTTCTAATTGTTATAAGTTAAAGGGGGCATTTGGGCAAGTTCAGCATCATCCTCAAACTTTTCCCCAAGCATTTTGAAGTTTTTGCATCATTTGTTGAAGTATTAGGGGGAATAATGACAACATGCAAAGTTTCATTGTCAGATTCAAACCCTATAGATAGGGTCAGTATTTAATTGTTGTCAATTTCGACAAAGATTATTAAAAATAAAAGAATATCTAAATATTTGTATTAGATTAGAAACCGTGTTGGCTCCATTGAACTATAAATATTTTTATATCTAATAAAAATATTTAGATATTCTCTTATTTTAAATTTTCATTGTTGACAACGATAAATACTATAGTTGAATTTTTTTAATTGGCCTTTTCAGGAGATCTAATCCAAACTCCAAATTTCTTTTGATTTATCTGCAATCTATGATGTAAAACGAATGCTTTACAAATAAATCTGTAGCTCTTCCTTGTTATATATCATCGCATTTAGAGAATAGCCTCATACCCAAGGTCAACAAACAAAATAATATTCAAATTTTTGACTTTTTCTAAAGGTTTTGATCAAACTTTTCCTTATATCTGGTAATTGACTGGTTTTTTCTAACATATAAAGTGTAAATCATCCACAAATAAAATTTTATAATTTTGTCCAATGCCCCTTTAAAAAGAAAGGTAGCTTTGTGAGAGATCGCAGTAAAGGCTTCTTTTTAGGTAAAACTTTTCGGTTTTATTGAGAGACACCGCCCGGGTTGAAAATATGGATCATAGATTATTGTCTGATTTACTTGTTGGATGACCTTAACATGTATAAATTAAAAAGTAATTACAATTAGATTCATACACTCTACTTGTGCTCCGCCTGTCACCTAGCCAATCAGAACGCAAGAATATAAAGTACGCAGAGTGCAGTGGATCTTCACAATGCACTGCGCTTGTTGCGTTCGGGTTTGCGTGGCGGGCGTTCAGTGTGTATGATTGTTTCGTTGTTTTTGACAGGTGATTATTTATTTAGTTAAGAGAAGTTTTGGATTTTTATGGTCATATTAAAATCCTTATTTCTTTTCACAAAAGATACAATATTATTTTTCTGTTGTGTATGAATTAGATTTTTAATTTGCATTCCATAATTCTCGTAAAATGAGAAAAAATCAATGCATATGCGGTAAATTTTGATTGCTGTCCAATGCACTCAGCCCCTATGGGCCTCGTGAATTGGACGCATCAAAATTGACCGCGCGTGCATTGATTTTGTCTCATTTCACTCGTGTATGAAATGCGCATTTAACCTATAACCAACACATTACTTTGGCCAATTGTCTTTTCTTGTTGTGCAGACAATGTAGATGAGAGTAGTGAAGGAGACTCAAGTGATAGTGATGAACAGGGTGAACCGGAAGATGAGGGAGGATTGGACTCGGACGACATTGGCTCAGAAGAAGAATTACAGTGGGAGGAAGACGACAGCAATGGAGAGGAGGAGGATGCAGATGGAGAGGATGAAAGTAGAGAAGGAGCAGAGGAGGATGCAAATGATGAAGGAGGGGAACCAATCATAGGAGATGGTGTTTTAGGCCTTGTGATGACGCCTACAAGAGAACTAGCTGTGCAGGTCAAGAATCATTTAGTTGCTGCTGCAAAGTATACAGGCATCAAGGTTAGTTTTTGTTGATTTTGTAACAAAGGATTTATAGGTGGGTTGGTTATTATGTTGTATGTGATTTTTTTCTTTTACCAAAGTTTATGAACTTGCGAAAAATGTGTTAATCAATCTTTGTGATTGTTAATTATTCACACAACAAAGTAATAGACCTTTTCAAAACCAGACTTTCTGAGAATTTCCGAAGCTGATTTTACACTTTCCGGAAATTGATGACAGAAAAAGGTACTGTGCAACACAATAACCAAAATGTGAAGTTCGCGCTCTCGTTAAATGGTTGCTTACGAATTCGAACTTGTAATTAGCGATAGCACTGAAGAGTCACTTTTAGTGGGATCGCCCGGAAGTGACTTGAAATCTTAAGCTTAATCAGCCCATTTCAAATGGAAATTTCACTCTTTGTGTCGGTGAGCATATGGTGCCATCAGCCAAAAGTTGTTCAGAATTAGTGTATCTAATAATGTGTGGGTCTGGTTCTATTTATTTTTCACCTTTATTGCACTGAAATGCAAGAACATTTTCGAAAATTTTGTTTACAAATTCGTGCATACTAATGAGCTTGTACGTGATTGGTTGAAAAAATGGCCATGTGATCAATGTTCCTGAGATTTCCGAATGGATTTTGAAAAGGTCTATACTGACTCTGAAACAATGTTCATATTAATTACAGTGTGTCTGTGGTGGTTGATGTAGCAGAGCAATGACAGAAACATCTTCTGACTGCATAATCTGGAACTTTGTGACAATAAAATCTTTGAAACAGCTAATAAATAAATGGGCAACTTGTTTCAGTTACAAAGGCACATTGCAATGATTAAATAAATGCAGCTCTCGGAAAAAGTATACATTAGGTCCCATCACAAACTTCACCCGTGACTCGAACTGGGCCCGACCCTAACTCACTGTGATCCGACCCTAAGGCTAACTCACTAACCATGACTTGACCCTAACCCTAATCCTAAATATACCATAACCCAAACCTTAACCCTAACCCTAAAATTTTTGAACGGGACCTAAAAGATACTTGGTCCCAGTTTTCTTAACTTGAAATCCATTATCACGATTATTCAATAAAGTAAACTTCACTAATATTTGAATTCTCTGAATGTTGTGACTTGCAACACCTACCCATGAGATCCTGTAGAAACTACTATACTCTATAAACTTTGGAGTATGCAACAAGCAGCCGATTAATGCACATAAACCGATATAATCAAATCAAAACTTGTTACATCTTCTCCAGCGAACTTAGTCCGGAGATGTGGGAAATCTACTTTAATTACAGTGTGTCTGCAGTAGTTGACGTAACAGAGCAATGACGGAAACATCTTCTGACTGCATAAACTGGAACTTTGTGACAATAAAATCTTTGAACCAGCTAATAAATAAATGGCCAACTTATTTCAGTTACAAAGGCACATTGCAATGATTAAATAAATGCACCTTTCGAAAAAGTATACATTAGGTCCCATCAAAAACTTCACCCATGACCCGGACTGGACTCGACCCTAACTCACTGTGATCCGACCCTAAGGCTAACTCACTAACCATGACCTGATTCTAACCCTAAACCTAAACATACCCTAACCCAAACCTTAACCCTAACCCTAAATAATCCTATAACCCTTAAATTTTTGACGGGATGTATACTTGATTCCAGCTTTCTTAACTTGAAAGCCATTATCATGATTATTCAATAAAATAAACTTCACTAATATTTGAATTCTCTGAATGGCAAAGATGTTGTGACTTGCAACACCTGCTGCCCATGAGATCCTTTAGAAACTACTATACTCTATAAACCTTGAAGTAAACAACAAGTAGCCGATTAACGCACATAAACTGATATGACCAAGCGGAGAAGTAAATAAGTTCGTATTTTGCGAATCATAACGAAGTACCAAATCTTGCTGAATATTCAAATGAATTAATGTTTGTCCATGTGGTAGCAACAAAATTAGACCAAAGTCATACCAAAGTCATGAAGAATTCATGTAAAAGAATATTAATACGCAGTGATTTGGTCTTAATCAATCCTAATCAATCCTTACTAGTCTCTTACACAATACAAAAACCACCAGTTCACAATGTTGTAGAATACAGGTGGTATGCAATGGATCTCATAACAGAGTCTGATTGCTTGTTGCATACTTCAAGGTTTATAGAGAATAGAGCCCTCATTCTCAACTGGCAGCCCGCAGGCCAGATCCGCCCTGTGAGTACATTTCATGTTGCCCGCTAAGAGCTACTGCATGCTATGAACAAAATCAATGTGGAAAATCATCACTACATTTTATTTTACTTCCCCTAAAGGCCTCATTTTAATAGCAGTAGCCATATTTTGTTTAATTTTGTAAATCATACCAAAATTATTTAACAAATTGCATGATAAGAAGTTCAAAAATGAAAAAATCTGCTATGCCAGCCTGTGCATTGTCATTTGATCTTTGATCACCAAAGTGGTCATCACTCATGACAAAAACTAAGATGCATCTGGCCTGTCTGACCCACAAGATTAGAATCAGGCCCATGAAAGAAAATTGTTGAGAACCCCTGGACTAGGGTTTCAAGCTGGCTTTAGATTGTGTTTTAATTGTGGTTGTCACAAAGTTACAATGTGTTGTCAGCACAACGATGCAATCTTACCCTATACTCTATAAACCTTGAAGTATGCAACAAGCAGCCGATTAACGCACATAAATCAATATGACCATACAGGGATATAAATTAGTCCATAATTTCTAAATCATAAAATCCAAATCTTGCTGAATATTCAAATAAACTTATGTTCATTGTTTGTCCATGTGGTAGCAACAAAACTAGCCCAAAAAATCTTGAACTATTCATTTATAAAAATATTAATACGTAGTGATTTGGTCTTAATCAATCCTTATAAAACAAAACTAGTCTCTTACACGATACAAAACCATCAGTTGACAGTGTTGCAGAATACAAGAGATTTGCAATAGATCTCCTAACAGAGTCTGATTGCTTGTTGCATACCTCAAGGTTTATGGTGTATATGTTAAAATTGCAAAAATATGTAAAGAATACTAAGATTAAATTAAGTATTTCATGATTACCCATTGGGTAGTTATGCAATTGAACTCTACTTCACCATGACAAGATCACAGGTTAGCAACATCTTGCAAGGGCCGCATCTCATGGGTAGGCATGTTCATAAAATTTAGAAAATTGAAATATTTTCTTAAAAGTGGATTTAAATTAAAGCTGACAAAATGTGCAACAAAATGGTGGTTCAACCAACTTCCTAGGTTAAGTACTTTTGAAGTTAGAGCAAAAAGAAGATTTTGCAAAATTGCCAAAAACCGTATGATCAGGGCCAGATTTTACAATGGTAAGTCAGCAGAATTCAGCAGACTTCTTAAGTTTGTAAGTCTATGGGGAAAATGTTTTATTTCAAAATTTATCCCTTTTAAATACTGTTACTAAATGAAATGAATACAGGGTTGTGTTTGGAAATGACCAATAAACAACATCTATTCAACTAGAAGTCATGAAAGTGACGCTCATTTAAGCTAAAATGGTATCAAATTTTGCATTGTTTTCTATGGGAAAATGAGGAGTAGCCACTTGTGATGTCACAAGTGGGCAAACAGTTTTTGAAATGAAGGGCGCCATCTCTTGACGTGTGCTTGACCGGACCTATCACGGGCCGGATTTGGCCCGCGGACCGCCAGTTGAGAATAGAGGCAATAGACACTGTATAAATGGCCTTGTGTCACTAATTCAGGTATAGTAAATGGGTGGAGGCATTACAGTGTTAGGTAAAAATCAGTCCTGAGTATTGTTACCATAATTTCAAGATAGGTGTAGTCAATTGACTTGGTTTATGAACCATAACCTTGACAATTTATCAGGCTATAAGTCCCCATTGTTTTATCTGCAATTATTCTTTACTTTTTGAAATAATTGCATTCAAATGGCGCTGGTTGGGGGTGCGAGGATGCAACGGTTGTAGCAAGTATGTATGCATTACAATACATTGAAGCTCGTTGAATTGACTGTACGGCGCATTATAAGCATTGGCTATTACCTGCCCTTGTACCTACTGAAGGGTTATTATTTATGATTATGAAAGATATTATTGATGATTATGAAAATAAATTGTGGATGAAGTCACATAAATTGGTATCTGTAGAAATGGATTCCAATTGACTTTTAAGAAATATTTGATCACACTATAGCTCAGTACAGAAGCAAATTCCTTCATTATAAGTTTGGTTTATTTAAAAGTATATAGCACCCCCTCCATATATCAAAGGGTCAAATTATTGAATTACATACTGTTATAAAGATATGATGAAATCAATTATGGTACCATTTTTGCATTAAATTCTATACTTACACCCTATATGGCATTTGTTCCACCCTGTATATCCACTTTTTTTGTGGTTTGTCGATGATGCTTACAATCATAGCTTTACAATGATATATATTTACTGGGACTTTAACACAGGAAAAGAAATGCTATGCGTTAAAAAGAAAGGACATGCAAATTCCATTCTACATCATTGTGTAACGCAGATTCGGCCCACCTCATAACACAACGCAAAATGTAACAATACTATCGTTTTTCTTTTTTTTTAAATTTGCTGTGCAGATTGCAGTAGTAGTTGGAGGCGTCTCAACTGAGAAGCAGCAACGATTGCTGAAGAAGAAACCAGAGGTTATCGTCGGTACTCCTGGAAGATTATGGGAGTTGTTCCAAGAGGTGAGCTGATGTGATTAGACAATATACACTCCCGCTCAAAAGTATTTCTGCATAGGGGAAGCGGGTTAGCGTAGCGGTACTTCCCTCGCTTTGCACCAAGGAGCCCATAAGACTGTCGTGGGTTCGATCCCCGGTCCCGGCGCTGTATGTGCATTTGGTTTTTAGTCCATACTCGCTTCCGCAGGTTTTTCTCCGGGTACTCCGGTCTTCTTCCTGCACTTAAAACTGTCAACAGATTTGTCCATTATAGTCTGCCCCCACCCAGGATATGGGAAGCTGCATAAAGGGTTCATATTACAATCTAACTACCGATATTATATGCGCTTGTAAAGGCCGCAAAACGCCTATGAAGTGAAATGATTGTGACGATCTACCTGCAGCGAATCATGAGCGGTTTGATCTAAATGGAAAATCGCTATACAAAAACAAGTTATTATTATTATAATTAAAAACATTCAGAAACCTCTTTTTTTTATAATAAACAACCTTAAATCATCAAAGATTCATACTATAATCTTTGTCAAAAGTAGTTAGAGCAATATCTGAAAGTTGCTGCATTAAAATGCCGCAATTTTGTAATTTTCCAGGTACTGAAATTGCCATTTTTTGGTCAGCAAGGCTTGAGCCTTCCCCAAGCACTGACCCCCTCCCCGCACCCCTGTCTCAATGTTGGTTCCCCCGATGGCCAGAAAACGACACTTGGTGCTACAACATTGTATAGGGGTCTGGAGGATGCATTTTCTTCAGCGCCCGTTTTTTGCTCCAACACTTTTGACAAAGATTGTGGTATGGGTAAATTATCTATTCAATATGAATAACTCGACGTTTGTTTTAATATTTAATCTTCAATTGCAATAGAAATGGCTGATTTCTTGGCCATATACAAATACACCACAATTACAAATCTCATTAATATGTAACTTATCAATTTTTCATAACCTCATTATATTACCTTGTAAACGGATATGATATTTTCAGGTTGTAAGTTTTAAAACAAATGCACAGAAATGTATATAAACTTAATTTATATGTGCAGAAGAAAGTAGTTATGTGCATTACATGCCATATTTTTCAAATGCAATGAGTGCATTTCCGGATTAGTTAGTTGATAATTATTCAATATAGACTCTGTCAAAAAATGATGAAAATAGGATAAATGCCTTTTGAGATATGGCTGAATAAAGTTTTTGTGCGGAAATACTTTCGAGCGGGAGTGTAAATTCATTAGTTTAGTGATGTTTTCATGATGATCTTATTCTATAATTATTGGCTTTATGCCCTTAACTGGGCTTTGTGGAGGGCTTTTCAAAATGACTGGCAAGACTCTCGCACATAGAAAAGAGAAAGGTTTGTTTTCAGCCATATGGCATCATTGATGTCTTAGTGATCATGCATATTTTATGCCTTTTAGAACAGCCTAACATTTCAATGTTTAGGCCGAATCTTCTTTTTTTTTTAATTATTTATTTATTTATTTTTTTTTTAGGCCGAATCGTCTTGATAAGATGCACCTATTCAAATTAATAAGCAATATGGGCGATCAAATTAATTTTGAAGAACAATTTTAAAAACGGTTCAACAGTCATTTGAATAAGGTTGGTATCAGCCCTTCATTTTTGAAAAGGATTTTCTTTGGTTACTCACCAGTTAAAAATTAAATCCATATAGAAGTGTACATTTCTAGAAGTGAATTTGCACACTGAACACAATGTCAATGTTAATTTTTGACAAAAAAGTACAATTTTTACCCGAGAGCCAAATTATGCATCTTTGGCACCAAAAATTTCTGGAAAGCCTTACTAAAATTTGCTTTTGTAAATATTGGAACTAAATTACTTTTAAGATCAAGAAAATCAACGTACAGGGTCAATATTCTCAATTTTTTGATTCTCATTTCTTTTTTTTTTAAATATTGCCAAAATAGGTGAAAAGTGGCATGCAAAAAATGGCCACTGTTGACCTTTTTTATTTTTGCAATATTAAAAAAAAATCAAAAAATCAAGAATTAGAGAAAACTGAACATGAACATTTATTTCTAAATTCTAAAACTTACTCTAGTTTTACATTTTAGTTACACTTTTCAGAAATATTTGGTGCCAATAACAATGTTTTGTTGAACCAAAATAGCAGACTTGTCAAAAATGAACATCACCACCGTGTTCCACTGGTCACTCTGCTTCAAGAAATGTGTACTTTCATATTGATGTAAATTTTTTTTGCTAAGTACACAGCAAAAACTGTTCCAATAATGATGGGCTGATGCCAACCTTAAGAAATCTTTCCTAATTGCAATTGAAAGTGATCCCAAGTTTGTTTCATACATGGTGTCAAATCCTTCAAAAATGCTAAAGAATCATGCAGTTCTATTAGCACCATGCTGCTGAGGTATTCATATGCGCATGGTGTACAGATGACTGCATACAATAGAGAGGGTTTGCACGTGAGGTCATCGTTCTCACAACACCATTTTCATGGGCCGGCAAACAAATAATCCTGTCACGTTACAATCTTTTAACAGCATCACGATATCAGATCACAACTAACGATAACAAGAATATACAGTAAATTTGAAATGGATACCTTTTCAGAGTCATTCTTTTTGCAGCATGTAGCTTGCGGGATCATCACGATCCCTTCATTCAGCGTGAGTCACATTCACACTCACGCTGAATGAAGGGATCGTGATGATCCCGCAAGCTACGTGCTGCAAAAAGAATGATTCTGAAAAGGTATCTATTTCAATTTTATGATCATGACAAGAGTCCAATATCAGTATACACGCTGCTAAGAATATACAGTATATTTAATTTTCAAGTCATGATTTCAAGTCAATCACAAGTTTCAGCCGATTTTGATGTCTTGTTTACGTCAGGAACTACTCCCACCCCACAGATGGCAGCCAAAACGCGCTGCGTATATGGTGCATATCGCATTGTGCAAACCCTCTATCCTACCACACATGTATACTGTAATACTGTATAAGTGGTATATTTCATTTATTTTCATTTATTTTTGCGCTCAATTTGCCTTACTTGAAAATTAAATGTACCGCAAAAAATGGTATGTATATACCGCTGCCATACAAAAATATCACAAACGTGAAAATATAAATGTACAAAATGATTCAACATTAGCCGTGCGTGAAAATTACTGAGTTGGTTTACAGTGAATATTAAAAAGAAAACCATTTTTCCACTAAAAGACGTGTAAAACGCCAAATGCTACAACGTTTGGAATTAAGACAAAGTGTATGCAATAATGTTTTATTTTATTTTATTTTTTTCATTTTTTGAACAAGTAAGATGTTTTATTTCGATTTTGTCATGTCTTTTCAGGATTCAAATGAGTTTTCATATGAAATCTTTGTGATTCATATTGGTGGTTATGCTGTATCTTGTTTTTTATGTTGTTTGAAAGTGAGAGGAAATTTGTAAATTCCTTTGCACTTCCCTGCAAAGTTGACCTTCATAACTTTAAGTATAGGTAAACACTTATGCATGAATGCGTTTTATGTAAAAATGAAAACCCAGAAATTTGACTTTTTCACCCTATTTTTACTTTAGATGTCATTTATTCAAAATGTAGATTTGCGACTTTCCTCTCATTTTGCCACAGCAGCCTACATATACCATGTTTTCAATTTATGGTTTTATGTTCATGCCTCGAAATAGGCTTGTCTAGATAGATGGCGCATTATAAGTGCATCATCATTATTATTTTTATTTTCAGCGTGAGCCTCACTTATCCACTTTGGCTGCGACCCGATTCCTGGTGATAGATGAAGCAGATAGAATGGTAGAAAGAGGACATTATCTCGAGCTTTCTAACATCATGGATTTACTCAATGGGTTCGTATTCAAGTGTGTCAAGTTTTCAGGTATTTATTAATCCAGTGCTTGGGAAGTGGGGCACTTGTATCAAGAAGGATGGATATTGTGCTGCAGGCATGAGAATGTTCATGTTTAAACCTGAATTCAGGTTTTAAAATTTCTTTGAATTTCAGCCTATTTTTGCTCTTTTGTTATCATTTTCAGATTTTTGTGAATGTGTGCTCTCATGCATGAAATAACCCGTAAAATTGACCATGAACCATGTTTTATACCAAATCAAGAAGCTACAGCAAAAAGCTGTCCATGTAAGACGATCTTAATTCACAACATAGTGCGAGTTATCTTCGTCATATGAAGTGTGCACTCTACAGGGACAAAGAAAGAAAGATCGTCAGCAAGTGGGACAAATCTGTTGTTCCTGCATTACTCCTTCATTATCTCCCATTAATACATGCAAGTTATGATGGGATGCATGGATGGCCAGATCTCCTTTTGCCAATGGTTGGAACATATCTCCTTCCTACTTCTTCTTTTGGCATCGGGGGATGTGGCCAAGAAACCTCAGTTGCCGATGTCTCACCAGATGGATCAGAGGCTGAGTGTTGGTCATCCCATAGATGTTGGCATTTCAGATGCGTTTGATGCGTTTTATATTCAGCATAGCTATGTAACACGAGGTTGCAAATCTGAGCTACACTAACAAGGATTTTGACAATTTTTTCATACTTGAAACTAAGATTTTACAAATAATTAATTAGAGAATAAAAGATAAGATTTCTTGTTTTGCCTGTCATCTATCGTCTCATAATGGATGGGCGTACATTATTTTGAGTAATGGGTGCCCCCGCAGGGGGTGCCCATTACGAAAAAATAATGTACGCCCATCCATTATGAGACGATAGATGACAGGCAAAACAAGAAATCGCCATCTTTTATTCTCATTCTTAGTCACAAATTTGAGTCATTTATAAACCTAAAACGATGTAAATTATTGCCAAAAACTTAAAACATTAACATTGGAAAAACGTACACCCCTATTCAAACATAAAATATACCAAACCCAGTAAAGCTGTTCGCGCCGGAGGTGTGCGTATACCTGCATCGCGCCGTGATTTTGAACGCGCGGCTCCATTGCGTTTCACGCTGAACGCACTGTCATCTATCGTCTCATAATGGATGGCCAAAATTCCATATTAGGAAGTAAAAACGCACTCAGTGACTAAGAATAGGAAGTAAAAACGCACTCAGTGACTAAGAATGATGATTTAAGGATATGTGATGGCTCGCCCCTAAAGGGGCACTTTACAGATGATATCAATTTTGATAGTATCATTTTATTTGTTACAGCATTTTCTAAGCTTTAAAATGACACCTTGTTGAAATTGATGAAGACAATCAAATATGCTGGAAATTCTTATTATTTTCTTTATTTTTTGCTGCCTATTTTCACTGTTTTCTTGAAAAGTGTTCTGTCAAAAAGTCCCTCTTTTTCAGAGCAGTCTGAACAATGCGGTGAATTAAAATCAGTCGAAGTATGGCTGTATCTGGTGTATCAAAGGAATTTAAAAAAATGATGTTTGTGAGTCCATTCAAGAAAGCAGTCAGTCTAGCGACCAAGTTTCTTTATGAAAATATCCAAAGCGCTTAAAAATTCTGCTCTGAGGGCAGTGAGTTCAGATAAGTGTCTGACCGATCTGAATCGAACCGATTTTAAGCTTATCGGATCTGAATCTAAATTACAAACAAATCTATATTCTGCTGATCTCACAAACCGATTTGACGAACCCTAGGAAAAGTGCAAAATTCAAGTTGATGCATCTTTCAGTACCAAAAAGACTTACCAGAACCAACAGGCAACATTAAAATACTGTAAACATTACATATTTTCATATTTTTGCCTAGAATCAACCATAACAACTACATGATACGTAATGATTGATGGATTCTATTGTGTTTATGTCAGAATGTTATTGTCCGTTGTACTTAGAAAATTGGAATCTAAATTGGCCGATTTGATGCTAAGTAAGATTGGAATCGGCCGATTCCAATCTTGGGTGGATCAGTCAGATACTAGATCAGATTCCCCATATTAAATTCCCTGTTTGTATCTTATCTAATTGAATATGCCAGTACAAGAAAAACCCAACTCCAATAGCTCCCTTCTGTTAAGTTCTGTAAAATATAAATGCATACAAATCTCTGAAAATGCTTTCATATCACTAAAAAGCATTTCCATGTCTATATCCCAATCATAGTGTCACATTTGACCTTGTAGTTGACTTTTTAAGACATTGTTAGATAATATTTCTAGTATATAGTTGCAGGGGGGAGCTCACAGACTTGGGGTTTTCTTGTACTGGCTGTTTAAATATAGCAACTATGTACTATAACAATTATCTAACAATGTCAAAAAAAGTCAACTACAAGGTCAAATGTGACACTATGATTAGGATATTGACATGGAAATTCTATATTAGTGATGTGAAAGCATTTTCAGAGATTTGTATGCATTTATATTTTATAAGTATAATTAACAGA
>JXSR01S015797.1:27045-44285 GCA_000969725.1 Ophiothrix spiculata
TCAGTAAGATGGAGCGACCGGAGTAAGCATGTAATTGATGTAATAAAAGCCTATTAAATTATATCTAAATGATGCGTCTTTAATCAATACATACAGCATAGAAAGGATATTATAATGGCGACGAGGTAAACCCAGGAACCCCCTGGAGAACCCACGGCTGGTCAATTCGTCGGAAAATGCAAACAATTGTGATTTAAATTCAGTTTATGTGCAGTGGACATCGGCTAAAATTTGCCAATACAGAGACATAGCGCTGTACACTGTACATGCACGGATACACACAAGGTTGTGATTGCGACAACACTGCGCTGCAGGGGAAGGCCCACGAAGAAATCTCGCTGCACATAGAAATGGACGATGAGAGATTGATCACTCGACGGTCGTTTGTGAATTGATTTGATCAGTTGATACATTTTATATGGCCATGAATGGTGACTAAATTGATCAGAAACTCAAAGAGGGATAATTAGAGAAACTATTGATGATATTGTGATGGATATTGCACGAAAGATGACGGCAAATTTTAACTGCTAAATCGACAGGATTTACGAGTGACATGACCGAAGTGTAAATCGTCAATGGACAATATGCACAGACTCGCAATGGCGGAGCTGAACAAAATCAAATGCAGAATGAAGAATTTTGAAAGGACACATACTAAAGGGAGCATACGTCTGTTCACATACTAAAGAGAACAAAAGTCTGTTCGACAAGACAATGTATATAGATTGTAGCTGTAAGTACACCTGAACTGAAATGAGAAATGAGAAACTTTTGAGTGAAATATTGTTTTCAAAATTGAAAAATCAATGTTTATAAAAGTACGGAAAGATATCGTACATGAAAAAAATATTGTGAATTTTTGTCAGAAAAATGACTAATTTTGCAGTAGTCCACAAATTTGTTGCGTAGAAATTTAGCCTTTGAAAAGAAAATCATTTTGTCAGAACATTTTGAGAAAGTCGAGAAAAAAGTTTGTTTAAAAGGAAAGGCAAGGATATTATGAGCCTTTTGTAAACAAAATGTAGATTTACATTCACATTGCTGTTTTGGGTTGTTCAAGAAGTCAGACAGGCCTAACGTGCATAAAAAGGATGCACCGAGTTTTGAATATTTTTACACAAAAAGTGCTTAATGAAATATTGTTGTTGACCAGGATAAACAAAGTAGATGTTCACGTTAATGTGTGAACACAGTGGCTGTTTACGAAAAGCGTGTGGACATGAAATGTTTTTATACAGAGTTCAGTCAAACAAAGTAGATGTTCGCGAAAACGTGTAAACACAAGAAAGATGTTTACGAAAAGCGTGTGGACATGAAATGTTTTACATTATATTCAAGCAGAGTAGGTGTTCAAATTTACGTGCGGACACGGAGATGTTTGCGAGAAGCGTATGGACACGAAATGTTTTGTAATCAAACATCAGTAGGTGATCAATTAACGCGCAGACACAAAGCATGTTTGCATAACGCGTGTGACACGAACATGTTGATTATTGTTGAAATATATGGACTCATACTGACGAGTAAATACAACGAGATATTTACTGTGGAGAGTGTGGTTATAAATATTAATTAAGCTTTGAACACGGAAGATGTTCATAACAGAGCTAGCTGGTAACAACGTAGACTTCCTTGGTGGAATTAAGAATTTAAAGGCTGTCTTCTAAAATGAAACATGGATAAAGAAACCATCTTGAAGTTGCAATTGTGAAATATGAATATTGGAAGTCCTAAAAAACATCGTGGAAAGAAATGAGCGATATATACGAGTATTAAATCGGTAACGTGGAAAGTTGCATACTTAAGAGATACACAAATATGGAGAAGTGTATTTTAACAAATGTATACTAAAGAGACACATATTTTAGAGAAGTGTGTGTATAAATAAACTGACAAAATTATTTGGGACTTATACTAAAGTGAAAATTACTTGAGGATTGAAGAAGATTATAAATATCTTAACATTGTTGAAATTATAACTTGTCATGGAAGCAAAATAATTGTTATCAAAAGACATTCCTGCATAAGAGAAGCAGAATACTGTTTGAATTTAAACTTTACAGTTTTATGGTTCAAGGAAGCAACCATTATTTGTGTTCAAGTAGACTAGATTAATATTGGACTTATACATCAAAGTTATCACATTTAATATGAACAGTTGTTTCATTTTTATAAAAGATGGGAGAGATGTAGTGTCTCAGGATATCGCCCATGCCTAAGCGATATCGATACGCACTCAGTAAGATGGAGCGACCGGAGTAAGCATGTAATTGATGTAATAAAAGCCTATTAAATTATATCTAAATGATGCGTCTTTAATCAATACATACAACAGATAAAGGATATTATATGATCTGCCAAACTGTTCAACTTATTTCGAATTTTGAAGTTATCTCTGGTCATTCTGGAGTTTGCGTTTTAGCCACACGATTTGCCTAACTTTAACAGTCATTTCAAATTTTGTAATAATAGCCACATGATTGGCCCAACTTGCCCACTCATTTGAAATATTCAGTGATGAGATTTTTCTGCAGATTCGCAAAAATCCACAGATTTGGGGTCAAAAATCTGACCCATTAAGATCAATGTAAAATCGTTGAGAGAGGTTTTTTTTTGGGGAAGGGGGAGTAGTCATGTGTAGCTCCAGACAGTTTTTTAAGCATTAATTGCTGTAAATGATTGCCTCCCCATTTCCAAAAATCGTACAAATGTTACAAACCTGAGTGAAATAAATCACCCAATGCACGTAACTTCAACTGTATGCGGTTGCAATAAATGTATTATTATAAAATCCCTGTAACAGTGTCACTCTAATAGCAAGCTGGACTTCCATAACACCAATATCGCAATGGTGCTATCCATATTTCAGCTCGGGTGAATCGAGTTAAGTTAGAACTTTAGGTTTATAGAGTTCAGTGATTTTGTAAATAAATAATCATGATAATAGTTTTTGCTGTCTTTTTACATCATTTGTAAATACAGATAAATGTAACAGCTTGCATCTGATTTAGAATGCATATTGCATTATATGGAGGATGCAAAATTATGCCTCCTTGTCCATTCGTCTCCTGCACAGTGTTCTGTATTGCTGTCACAATCAAAAATTTGTAACGTTACTTGCGATTATTACACATATATGTGTACGCATAATATACCATTTACCGGGATTTACTAATAACCGTGTACTGATTTGAGCCATTTATTGTTTCTTCTGAAAAGTGTACTGTTCCTTTTATTGTCAAGTTACTCCAGGAATGGGTTCCAAATGGGTTCTGAGAATGTATATAGAAAGTCTCCATCCTTTGGGGTGGGGGGAAGGGCTTTGCCCCCTCAGCCCCTACCAGGGCAAAGCTATGGACCAGGCTTAGCATTAAGAAGCATATGCAGACACTTTAAGTCTCAAGGGATTCCCAGGATTTTGAGCTTAGCGCTAGCCTTGCCCTGGACCCCATAAGAGGCCTTTGGGCGGGCCCTTAGACCCCATCCATGAAAAACAACACTCCAGTCGCTTCGCTCCCAACATTCGCATTTCCGCCATTTTGACAGCAACCCGATCTCATCCCTGAATCTTACAGCATTAGCCACACAATCTGCCTAACTCTTCAACTCATTTCAAGTTGAGTAGTTTGTTACTCAATCTGCCTAACTCTTCAACTCATTTCAAGTTGAGTAGTTTGTAACTCAATCTGCCTAACTCTTCAACTCATTTCAAGTTGAGTAGTTTGTAACTCAATCTGCCTAACTCTTCAACTCATTTCAAGTTGAGTATTTTGTAACTCAATCTGCCTAACTCTTCAACTCCTGAAATCAGGTTTTTTAGAAGCTCAAACAATGATTTCAGGTTTTTTATGATATCTAATTTACATATTTTCAGCCCTTTTTGGAGTATCTTTCAAGAATTGATGGCATTTTCAGGTTTTTTCTAATGAAAACAGTGGCATCTCTGAAAGTAAAACCAAGTGCCAAAATAAGGTCAAAAATTCACGTTTTTCCATTTTTGGTCATTTTTTGACCTTATTTGGCATGAAATTCAACAAAATTGATCAAAATCCTCAAAAATAAAAATGATGCAACATCTGAATGGGTGTTTTAAATTAAAAATCCCATTCAGATGTAATGTTTTAAAAAATTGATATTTTTAGCTTGTCTGGAAGCCCAAATGGCCAAAAAATGTGTTGTTTATGATTTTCTCAAAAAACATGATTTTTGGTCAAAAATTAACATCACCATCATGTTCCTTGTGATAATTCCTTTCTGGAAATGTATTCTTTTATTAACTTTAAGCACTTTGTTAAAAAGTTATGGTACAAAATACACTTGCAAAAACATAAAATTGTTTAATGTGCTGTCACCCCTTAAATTAACACATCTTTGGTGTCATGTCAGAAATAACTAAAAAATGATCTTGCTATGTCGTTATATGACTTTAACATGCATTGTTTTTAGAGATTTTAAAGGTCAAAATCTGCTTCATAAAAAGTAACAGAATCCAGATCGACCGACCCAACTGGACTCGGTTATAGTTCATGATAGGCAATGTATTTTTCAGTCTTGTTTTCTTGCTTCCATTATCTTCACCCAACAGTCTCCTGTTGGGCAATGTACCATGCAAGGTACGTCTGAGCATGATTGTACCAACGAGTGCATTTCTCTTGGGCAATTTCATCTACATTCTGCTGCGTAACCTCTTCTAGATGCTTGGCTCTCCATCCCTACATTTTCAGTTGTGCTTCTGCAGCCGCTTCTTTGTCACCAACACGTCTTGCCACTCATATTGACTAAGGGTTCTTTTGACAGCAGCCTTGAATGCTGAATGAGCCATCTCAACAGGGTTCAAAAAAGGTGAATAGGGAGGTGTTGTCTCGAATGATATGTTGGCATATTGAGCTGGAATTGTGGTGCTGAGATGAGGACGAGCGTTGTCGTATACAAAAAAGATCAGTTCTCCCTCTTGATCATCTGAACGGCAGCAGCACGTGTTTCATTGATGAACTGCTAGAAGCTAACAAGGGTTGTTGAAGTTGGCGAAAGTTGCTTTTTTTTACAATTTCTGTTGTGTTGGTTGTGTACAATGCGATGTACTGGTTGACCTCTTGGAGCACTACCATAGCTTCTGCGCGTCCAATTATTGTTTCCGCATTAATATTAATACAGTGTCCAACCACAGGGTTTCTAAGAAATCACTGGGTGTATTTTATCAGCTGTCGCAAAACTCTATCTCTATTCTTCCCTTTGGGACATCATCAGTGAGCTTGACAGTAATAATCATGCCGTCAAGGCGCGAGCAAGTGTACTTTGTGAAGTCTTGAAGTTTCTCAGGCAGTCTTTGTCATGGTTCCCAGTTGATCTGCTCCAGAGTTAGGAGGGGATTGTTATGTAATATCTGCTGCAGAACTTCTTTCATTTCATCAACCACTTTTAAAGGATAATGTCCAAAGTGAGGAATTGCATCACGTCTGCCTTGACACAGGGATACAATTGCAATGGACCTAGACATTGTTGCTTTACTCCTAGAGTTTCAGCAGTGTGGATATAGATATAGGCTATGTCATTCTCAAATACATCAGTTATGTGTTGCCTATCCTGATTAGACACTCTGTTGTATAATAGGCCTTGAGGATTTTTGTTGAGAGATTTGTCTTTGAGCCATGTTTCAAAATGTTAAGGATAATTACTACATGTACTGACTGAGTCGTATTGGTCTATCTTAGTTGATGGCAGTGAAGCAAGTGAAGGAAACCTGATGCAAGTATTGACGGCAACTAGTACTCGATATGAATATATAATAGGCCTAACGAAATCAACCATATCATGTGTATAAAGGTCTATAGCCCAAACAATAATTGAATTTTAATTTATTGGACAGTGTAAATAAAAGCCAATAGGTGGCGCCCTTCATTTCAAAAACTTTGCCCACTTGTAACATCACAAGATGGCCACTGTCCATTTTCCCATAGAAAACAATGCAAAATTTTACACCATTTTAGCGTAAATGAGCATCACGTTCATGATTTCTAGTTGATTAGATGTTGTTTATTGGTCATTTCCAAACACAACCCTGTATTCATTTCTTTTAGTAACAGGATTTAAATGGAATAGATATTGAAATAAAACATTTTCCCTATAGACTTACACACTAAAGAAGTCTGCTGAATTCTGCATACTTGCCATGTCAAATCTGGCTCTGACCATACATTTTTTGGCAATTTTGCAAAATCTTCTTTTTGCTCTTACTTTAAAAGTACTTAATCCTAAAAAGTTGGTTGAACAACCATTCTGTTGCAAATTTTGTCACCTTTAATTTATATCCACTTTTAAAGAAAATATATCAATTTTCAAAATGTTATAAACATACCTAGCATAGACTGTGTGTGCATATCATTTCACACTCAAACCGTGTCCGCATGTCTGCAGCATCTATTGTGATTTGCGCTGAGCTAGATACGCCAATTTTCCTGCAATTCCTCACCCTCCATGAGGGACAATCCAAGATGGCTGCCAATCCATAGGATTTACACAGTAAAATCAAAATGGCAGCAAGCACTGATTCCCATTTTCAATTTCCTTGATCTTAACAAATTTCATACTTTGATATATTTTTTTCAGATGATCTGCCTAACTTTCCAACAGAACTCAAGTACTATGAAGCTGTTGCAGAAAGAGTGCACCTGGCTAGAGAGATTGATAAGATCGAGTTAACAGCCACAAAGAAGCAAAAGACGAGTCAATGGTATGCAAATGCCGCCAAGGAGATGGACATAGAATTGGATGACTGGATGTATCCTTTGATTAATTTAGGATAATTAATGCATATGTTTGAACATTTTGACGAAATAAATGTATGTACAGTAAATGTTGAGGAACTAATTCTGTGATGGTGGTGTGACTATGCCCAATGTTTTTAAACTCTAAACTAATTCATCTGTAAATAGATCAATCAAAGATTCTAAATGAAATTTGATATATATCAAAAGAGAAACAATTATATCAACAAAAAATTTGTTTGCCCATCGCAGATGTAGAAACCCCGGTAGAAACAAGACATTTATAAGATTTTAAACTAGAAACACTGTTTTGACACCCTTCTTTTCCTCCAGAGAAAAAAATCGTAAGAATTGCATTTTTTTTCTTATATTCCACAAATTCAGGAAAAACTATTGCTAGGTGATCTAACTATAAACGTGTTCTATCGATTCATGTAAAAATGTGTAGTGTAAAAAGTAGCGGAAAGAATCAAGGCCAGTCTTTTTAATAAATTAAAAAGCAATCAAAGTTCGAAGTTTAACGTATTTAATTAGTATACAAACATCACTTATTCTTGGGACATAAAGTAATTTAAATTTTGTTGTTACTAGGTTTAAATCTTTGGACCTATACAGTGTGCTTTGGCCGCTTGGAATTACAAATCAGGGAAGCATAGTGCACTAAAAATCCCCAGCATTTATTAATTTCCATTTTGAAGGAGCTTGTCCGATTTTTAAAAATTTAGTTTTCAATGTCATATGAAAGATGACCGCTAAAGAGGTCTAAGTTTCAAATTCCAGCTGAACTAGTCAAACCTTTTTGATTTTATGGGCCATTTTGTATTTCAGAGCTGCCTATATCTTACTGTGTAAAATTAATTATGGTAACCATAATTAGACACATTTTCATATATATCTTAAAAACGGAACATAACTAAGCCAAGAAATTTCACATGGATTATGAGACAAATATGAACAATATTTTCATACAAAAATATTGAAAAGTTTGAAATTTTTTTGAAGCAATCAGACCATGCTCCTTTAATTGTTATAGAAATGATGATTATATTGAAGTGTTTTCTTAACTACTTTGTTCTGATCAGAAAGACTGATATAGCCGGCGATTCCGAGAAAAAACAGCATAATTCTAGAGTTCGAGAGTCAAGAGGTAAGTCTGATTTTATTCTTAAATTTGTTTTACATATTGGACAGAAAAATAGCAGCATAATTTTAGGGATAAGAAATCAGTCCAATATCTTGTTTATTTGTTGTTTTGATTTTTCTGTACACAATACACTGTTATATTGTACATTTGGTCCCCGACTCTAGGTTGCCTAATAAATTGTTACAAATTACTCTGCATAGATTTTACATTTTGATCACTATAATCGAGGTTCAGTCCATTGTTAGTCTGAACTATACTCAATAAGCCTTGATTTATGCAGTAAGCAGCCGATTAACGCACACAAACCAATATGACCATACAAGGAAATAACTTAGTTTGTATTTTTCGAATCATAACAATAGACCCAATCTGTTGAACATTTAAATGAACCTATGCTCAAGGTCCATGTGGTAGCAACAACATTAGTCCAAAATAATACCTAAATCATGAAAGACTCATGCGCAAAATATTAATACGCAGTGATTTGGTCTTAATCAATCCTAATTAATCATCGCTAGTCTCTTACACAATACAAAACCAGCAGTTCACAATATTGTAGAATACAATGGATATGCTATGCACCTGGTAACAGAGTCTGATTAGTATACTTCCAAGGTTTATAGAGTATATTTAAGTCTGGTGTTAATTCATCAGTAGAGTATTTTTACTTTTCTTCCTTCTTCTAATAAGAGTGATTTGCATCAATAATATAGTTCTCAAAGAACCCTTGTATCAAGAAATTGCCCCTGGTCTTGTGACAATATTATTTCAGTGCCTGTTTGTTTCTTGGTTATAATTAAGTCAAGTGTTTTTTAATTTTCTAGGGGAGTTAAAATCTCTGATTCAGAAGAAGATTTTCCCTCGCTGGTCGTCTCAACTGTACCCAACATTGGACGGGTCGCTAGTGCAACCATTCAAGGCATCGGGTAAGTTCATAGTTATCCCAAGTGGGGAGGGGGGGGGGATGGATGGAGTGGGGAAGATTTTCCCTCGCTGGTCATCTCATCTGTACCCAACACTGGACGGGTCACTAGTGCAACCATTCCAGGCATCGGGTAAGTTCATAGTTAGCCCAAGTGGGGAGGGGGGGATGGATGGAGAGCAGAAGATTTTCCCTCGCTGGTCATCTCAACTGTACCCAACACTGGACGGGTCGATATTGCAACCATTTAAGGCATCTGGTAAGTTCATAGTTTTCCCAAGTTTAGGGGGAGGTGGATGGGGAGGGGAAGATTTTCCCTCGCTGGTCGTCTCAACTGTACCCAACACTGGACGGGTCACTAGTGCAACCATTTAAGGCATTGCGTAAGTTTATAGTTATCCCAAGTGGGGAGGGGGGATGGATGGAGAGGGGAAGATTTTCCCCTCGCTGGTCATTTTAACTGTACCCAACATTGGAAGGGTTGCTAGTGCAATCATTCAAGGTATTATGTAAGTTCATAGTTATCCCAAGTTTAGGGGGAGGTAGATGGAGAGGGGAAGATTTTCCCTCGCTGGTCGTCTCAACTGTACCCAACACTGGACGGGTCACTAGTGCAACCATTTAAGGCATTGCGTAAGTTTATAGTTATCCCAAGTGGGGAGGGGGGATGGATGGAGAGGGGAAGATTTTCCCTCCCCTCGCTGGTCGTCTCAACTGTACCCAACACTGGACGGGTCGCTAGTGCAACCATTCAAGGCATCTGGTAAGTTCACAGCTATCCCAAGTTTAGGGGGAGGTAGATGGAGAGGGGAAGATTTTCCCTCGCTGGTCGTCTCAACTGTACCCAACATTGGACGGGTCACTAGTGCAACCAATCATGTCAGCAGGTTAGTTAGTTGTGTGAGTGGAAGAAAATCATATCTCCAATGGCTGCCCCAAGTTAAATTTATTTGTCACCTTGTCACTGGAATGTTTAAATCCCTATAAATGTTCTTGCCGTATGTCAGTGGTTCTTGAAATGGTTTCATGTCTGAAGTCTGGTATCTCCTCTCTATGGCCTCAAGCAAGATTTGAACCGGGGATCTCCCGTATAATCAGATGCTCTGCAATGTGAGCTATTTCTTTTCACTGAAAGATTTCGTCGGTCACATCACATACTGTTCTATATGATGAAAGACGTATTTCGAGAAAATAGCATTTAAAAATTTGTACGTAGACTTTGTGTAATAGAAGAGCCTTTGCACTTCTGCAAGTTTTCTTCTGATTCTAATATTTTTTAAAAGAAAAGACTTCAAAGTTTTTATTATGTTTAATTTAAAATAAAAATACTACTTAAAACCCTATTTAATATAGCTTTGAACTTATAGATCTGTACGTGAAAACGCCTTTTTTACATTTAGCGATCTTTAAGTACAGTAATTGAATGGGTCAAACTGTTCTATATAATATAGATCCGTACGTGAAATTTTTTTCATTGCGAAGTTGAAATAGCGTACAATATAGATCTGTATGTGATGCGTTGTTTACACTATACTTTATACGTATTTTTTGCATATAGCGCAGTTTGTGAAACGCATATAGACCAAAAACTATTAATTATTTCTTGTAATTTAGGCTAAATTAAATCCTGTAACTTGGTAGATATGAAGAAATCATCAATATATCAATCCAGACCAATTTTCTCAAAAATGTCATATAGAACAGTATGTGATGCGACCCACGATTTGTTATGGAAATCAATATGGTTGCTCTGATGGAAATTGGCTCTAACTACACCAATTTTACTTTTGTCCCATATTGCTGTAAGAAACCATTCTCAAGTTATATTTGTCTCCCTTGTTTTCAGATTCTGCAGCTGCTATGAGCTCCTTCAAAACCAAGATCATGAAAGATCAGATTGATGACAAAGCCAGGAAAGAGAAAAAGAGACAAAAGTTTCGCAAATTTAAAAGAAATCAGAAATTCAGCAAAGCGAAATCTGCAGGAACATCATGAAAGGAGACAGCCCTCTTTAAGCGCTGAATTCCAATAACCGGAACCGGAAATGAATATACACTAAAATGACATATTCTGTTGAACTTCGGGAATTGAAGACTCACAGCGCGTAATTTCATGAAATTTCAGGGTGAAATTTTATAAAATTTGCGCCCAAATGGCACAAATTGTGGATTTAAAAAATAAATTTCGAACAAAAATCAGAAAATTTGTGTGTAAAATTAGCTGTGAAAATTTTCATTGAAAAAGGGATGTTTTTCAACAAACTTAAAATTTCCACCGTGAGGATGTTTTTCAAAACCTGAAGAAAAAACCCAGATTTTTTGGGGGGTAAATTTAAAATAAAAGTGCACGCTAATCCATGAATATTATCTGAGTGGCCGGGGGTGGGGGTGGGGGATGGGAATTAGCTGATGTAGCGCGGTGTCTCTTCTGTCCACTAGACGGAGATTGTTGGCGATTGAGTATTAATGGCTGAGCACTTCTGACTACCGGGGGGAGGGGGGTATACTTGAGTATCCAAACCTCGGAGAATATCAAAACAAAGTACGCTAAAAAATTAGAAGTTGGTGAAAACTTCTTCATAGTGACTATGCTATGGCTATGTCGCCAAGTTAGTACGTACGTCTACGAATCCAATACGACAGAAAATTGATAGGATACGTCATTTTAATGAATATTCATTTCAGGTTCCGGTTATTGGCATTCATAGCTCACTGAAATATCAAAAGCCTTTCGAAATATCAAAGTAGCTGTAGAAACTCCTCTCTGATTGGATGAAAAATTTGTCTCAAGCATTGATTGAACCAATCAGGGATGCTGACATATCTATTGCAAAAAATTTCTTTGAAATATCCAGGTGCATATCTACTATAGTAACTACTATCAGATTGGATGAAATATTGACCATAGAGATCAAATCCTAGACTGAAGATGTTGTTCATTTTCAGTCTGATGTGTTCCAGTTTTGCAGGCCGCAATAATCCTGGGATCTTGTTTTTAAACGTTTCAGGAATATTTTGTCAAAATGAATGGATCAGAAATAAATGAAATGTCGATTAAATGAGTGGTTTTCTGGCAAAATGCTCGGAAAGTCACAATATTCAAAATTGAGTTTATGACAAATTTTAATTCTCTATAATCTCAGCTTTCGAGTGGTATAAAATATGTCATACTCTCTTTCTACAATCTTCATTTAGAGATCGAAACGCAAGGCAGTCCACTCAAAATCTGGCAATAAAAATTGTTGCAAATCAATTTTACAGTTACTGATTACTATAGTGTATGATATGATATGCAAAACATGATCAATTACCCAGGAATAATTGCACTTCCTGGCATAATTGACCTTCAATTTGGTATTATTCTTCATTTGTTTTAAATAACTTATAAAATTATTTTTAAAATCAAACCAAAATTATGACATTTTATTGGATTATTGAAAAGTTGTGATAAAATTTGGTGCACAATGTCCTCATCTATACCAATCACATCCATAAAAAATACCCACTTTTACCTCTGGCTAAATTAGCTAATCAACTTTAACTACTTATTACAGTGGAAACCCGTTAGTACGAGATCGCTTAAAACGACAACCCGTATATTATGAGCGGCAACTCTCAGTCCCGACTTTTCCCCATTGTTTACAACACAAATCTGTTCGTTTAGTACGAGGTGAATAATACGAGCTCCGCATAGTAAGAGCACTTACCGTCAGTCCCTAGCTTCATTCATCATTAATTTTTCGACGGATAATGCGAGGTCATTTTTAAAGGTTGCTCTCAGTCCAATATTCCTTTCCCAGGCTCTTCTTTTCACTTCGCTTGTGTGTACTATCTTCCTTAAAACCACGTGCGAGGAAAGTGTTTCTAGTTCCTAAAGTTATAAGGCAGCTTTAAATGTTTATCTATTATAGCAATGCGAAAAGACGACAGCGTGATAGCTGCTTTGTTTGAGTTACGATGATACAAAAAGCATACGTCGACGTATAAATTCCACCGCGTCGTACGTGATTGACTAGTCAGTATATTGCGCATTCACTGCTTTGGTTAGCGATCTTTCGAAAGCGGCGATCAAACGTCTTGGCTTTTAGCAAATACTGCACGGATATGCAAACAAAAAATGGTATTTATGATAAATCTAAACCATTTTTACTCAAAAACTTATTACATTGAACAAAATCCGGCTCCTTCAACTTGCAAATGGTGTCCAAAGTTAATCACCCGTTACCGCTACTTCAAACCTTACGATATGCCACTGAAATTTTAATTTCATCATCATAATAGTTACGGTCAGATATATTTTTAATGCGAGCTCCGCTTAATACGAGCTTTCGGAGTTGGCCCGGCGATCTCGTACTAACGGGTTTCCACTGTAGCTTTAATTACCCACTTAGTTTGGGTTTAATTCCAACTTCATGTTACTACCAATAAATTTTCTGTAAAATCATACCAAAATTAAGACATTTTACTGGATTTTGAAAAGATATGACAGAAAAATAGATGCACAATTTTCTTGATATGACACAATTTTCTTGATATGAGACAATTTTCTTGATATGACAAATATACCCGCCCCCATTCCTGGCTAATTAGCTTTAACAAGTTATTAGGTTTAATTAGTCACTGTATTTGGTATTTTATTCATTATTTATTTGATTTTAAAGGTACATTGTCTGATTTGTCAAATTTTAGTTTTCACTGTCATATGAAAGATCATCACTTAAAATGCTTCAATTTTAAATTTCAGGCAAATCAGAACAACCGTTTTGATTTTATGAGCAATTTTGTAATTTTCATTTGCCAATACTTTACTGTGTGAATAATATTATGGTTACCATAATATTAATAATTTTAACACATTTTCACTTATATCTCCAAAACGCAACATGTTTCAGCCGTAAAATTTCCCATGGGCAATGAGAAAAATATGAGGAACATTTTGGTACCGAAATCTCAGAAAGTTTGAAAAAATGCTGACCCAATCGGACAGGGCTCCTTTCAATGTCTAGTAAATTACCTACAAAATGATCATACCGTAGAGTGCCAGTTTATGGTACATTTTCCAGTTTCTGTTTTGCTTCATCGCGACAAATTGGCTGATAACTTGTGACAAATTATTGTCAATTCTGATTTAAGATGAATGCATCGTACATTTTAGCATCTGCTTATAGCCACTTGTATCTGTTGGTTTTGTGGTAAATGTTATGTTTTGAAGCAAAACACGAAGTGTCATATACTGGCACTCTACAGAATTTCATTGACCTATTGAAAAAATGTGACAAAACTTAAGGAGCTTGGTCCGATTTTTCAAAATTTACTTTTCAATGTCATATGAAAGATGACTCCAAAGAGGTCTAAGTTTCAAATTTCAGCTTAATCGGTCAAACTGTTTAAATTTTATGGGCTGTTTCGTATATCAGAGCCGCCTATACGTTACTGTGTAAAATTAATTATGGTTACCATAATTAGACATTTTCATATGTATCTCCAAAACGGAAAATAATTCAGCCACAGCGGCGTAGCTAGGGGGGGGGGGGCAAGTTGCCCCAGGCGCCACCTCTAGGGGGGCGCCAAATTGCCCCTACATGTAAAATAATTGGACCAACAATAGGGGACATACTGCTGAAATTAGCAAATTTTTGCCTTATAATATAACTGCAAAAAGCGCAAATTTTTTAGCAGAAATTACTCATTTTAGCCAAAAAAGAGCAGTTTTTCAAAGCTTTTTTTCGGGGGGGGGGGGGCGTACCTTTTCAAGTTGGCTCCCCCTCCCCCCAGTTTCAATTCTTGCCCCGGGCGCCAGACACCCTCGCTACGCCGCTGTTCAGCCGTCAAATTTCACATGGGTTCTGAGATAAAGTTTGAAAAAAAGTTGAAGCAATTGGATCATGCATGCTCCTTTAATGAATAAATCATCATTTGTGATGTAACTTAATCCAATTTTGTTGGGTGCCCACATTAAAAAGCATTACCTAATGTGTTATGAGGTCTTTCATCTTGCTTTCAAGAGCTTAACCTCGTGTACCCGATGAGCCAGTTTACGTGTACATAATTATAATTTACAACGATCTTATATATCAGAAGACATCAATAAAGCTTTGAACCCATTGTTGATGGGTCATTTTGCTCTTATTTATTTACTTGACTGAAGTGAAAAATTCCTCATATTTTCATAAATTTGATCAATTTTTAACAAATACGACTTCAACCATAGACTTTAACGTTAAATTTCAAATATGTTGGTCGACATAAATAGTATTCTTTTGTGAATGTTGGTTATTGGAACATTTCAAATGAAAGAGTAAAGCAAGCAAAATCAAAACCAAAGCAAGTTTATGGGTTATATTGTGTTTTTTAACTTTCGGGTTGGCCCGGGTCAGCCGTAACAGAACACATGGAATGGCCAGGGTTCAAATGGTTAAGGTAGGTTGGAGCCATCCCCCAAATAGGTATTTTATTATAACTTTAAAACATAAAAAGTAGATAATAGATGTTTACATTTCATTTACAGAGAATCTGTTTATAGCTTCAGATTTTTTGAATTAATGGTAGTCTCATTTTTGACCACTTTTTTATCTTTCATGAAAACTGCTAATTAGTACCAAAAATGCTGAAGGGGAGAAATGAATTTTTTGACCAATACTTTGTTTTGTTTCTCACAAAGGATGATCTTTAATATAAAATCTGATGCTGTAAAATTATTCCTTATATTTTGATTCCCTTCCCCAAAAATGTATAATTTTAGGTTTACATTTAAATTATTAAATCTCTGAATAAAAATAATTGTTCAGAAATTGCAAGGCTCCGACCTCCCTTTGAATTCCCATAATCAACCCGCTGTAAAAAAATGAAATATATCAACTAGTTGCTCCATTTTATGAAATAAATTGAGAGATGCAAAAGGATATAAATGTGATAAATAATCAAAGCTTACCCCTATCAATAATAGAACATTCCATTTGGTTGTTCCATTTCAAAATAGGGGTGCAAGTATTAAATTAGTAAATCATGTTTTTGCTGACAATGAAATATGGAACAATCTCTTGTGCCATTCCAATATAGAGGTGGTAAACACAACAACAAAATTGACTTTCCAGGGGCGTTTTCAAGGGGCTAAACAAGATTCAAATACGTTGATTTTCCTTGCTATCTTTTCTTGAGCCGCTGTTCAACAATAACGAATAACAATAAAAATGTTCACTTTTTTGGATATTCTGATATTTTTTGGGTCAAAAGCAGCAACAAGTGAAATTTGACAAATATAGTTGATTGATGGCGACACATGGCTAAATTGAAATTAACATCGCCTTGTGACAAATGATACATGAGAATGGTTCTCTGAACACAATTCTGAAAGAAAAACTGAAAAAATCAAACAGTTTTTGAAATACAGCCATTTTTGGTTTTTTTAATGAAAAAAACCAAGTTCTAGAAAATATCAATTGTGCATGCTCCAAAGGTTATTCTATTTTGTACATAAATAGGGATGTCAAAATTTTGAAAATCATGGACAATCCTTTAAAATAAGGGATGTCTTAGCCTCACTATGCCTAAAAGTTTTATTTATCATAACTATATGTGATGACTCACCCCGAAAGGGGGGACTTTGCGACAGAACACTTTTCGAGAAACTGACGAAAATAGGCAGCAAAAAATAAAGAAAATAATAAGAATTTCCAGCAGATTTTCTGTTGTAAGATTTGATCGCCTTGATCAATTTCAACAAGTAAGGTGTCATATTAAAGGTTACAAAATGTTGTAACAGATGAATTGATATCATTTGCAAAGTCCCCCCTTTCGGGTGAACCATATCACATATATATTTCAGTCATAATGCAAACCTGATTATTAGCCACGTGACAAAACTAATTATCCAGTCGGCTACTGGCTGGCGCAAAATACCCAAAGAAAAATTCAACACCCCTACTTAGACTCGTCCATGTTACGAGAAATATTTACATGTTTTTTCCGTATACTGAAAGTGTGCCAATTTCTACAAGATATGCTCATAATTAGAGTCCGATTTCTAGAAAGCAGTGCCTTAAAAAGTTTTACATCAAGTTTTATGGTCTTCCTCAAACTTAAAAGATGTATTTCAGATGCGAATGAAGGTCTAAAACGTTTTTCGAGACAAACAAAATGTGTAATACGGAGAGCAAGTATCGGATCGCGGTAACATACTCTAACACAGGTTATCCCAATCAGAAATGCTTGAAGCACTGGTCAATTGCTATACGAAGTACACAGATTACATCACAAACTGAACTGATCATTTGATTCAGAAAATTCAAGAAATTGAGCTTAAAGTCTCATGTGTGTTACGACCCAAAACGAGGATCAAGGTCAGAATTAACCTTTCGGGTTCGAGCTAAAAGCAAAGCAAGAATAGATACACTGTAAGACAGGATTTT
>JXSR01S015798.1:14534-35940 GCA_000969725.1 Ophiothrix spiculata
TTAATAACAAACAATTTGGGTTCAGACCAAAACATTCGACCTATATGGCAATATTACAACTTGTTGACAGAGTTACTAGAGCCGTTGAGAGGAATTAAACGACTGTTGGTATTTTTCTTGACCTTTCAAAGGCTTTTGATACGATTGACCATAACATTCTTCTGCACCAATTGGAGTATTGTGGATTTCGTGGAATAGTGCTGCAATGGTTCAAAAGTTACCTAAGCAACAGAAAATAGTTTGTGCCATTTAATTCTATTGCGTCATCAGAAAAAGATATTTTATGTGGTGTTCCCCAGGGATCAATCTTGGGGCCCTTACTGTTTATTTTATATGTGAATGATATTATCAATACATCCAATGTACTTGACTTTATACTTTTTGCTGATGACACCACTATTCTCTACTCACATCCCCAAATTGAACAACAAATACCTCTTATAAATCGAGAACTCAATGAAGTCAGCAACTGGTTCAAAGCTAATAAATTATCTGTAAATGCTAGTAAAACAAATTTCATGATTTTAGGTACTCCTAATATGGTATCGAATAGCGACCTGAATAAAAATGTAATTTTAGATAGTACTGTTTTAGAGCGGGTGAAACACACTAAATTTCTTGGTGTAATAATCGATGAATGTCTTTCATGGAAGAACCACATTGATTGTGTATCAAAAACAATTTCGAGAAATATTGGTGTCATGAACAAACTCAAACATTTTATACCTTAACGAATTCTACATACTCTTTATTGTACTCTTGTTTTGCCTTATTTAAACTACAACATTCTCATTTGGGGAAGTGCGTGTAAAACATATTTAGATAAGCTTGTTAAGTTACAGAAATGGGCAATGAGAACAATTTCTTGTAGTCATTATCGTAGCCATACTGATCCATTTTTTACCCAATTAAAATTGCTTAAAATTTTCGATATTTATACTCTTGAATTGGGATCATTTATGTACAAATATACATCAAATGATCTACCATCAGCATTCTCAAATTATTTTAAGAAACGTTCAGAATTCCATAACTATTCGACAAGACAACGAGACAATTATCAATATACCAACTTCAAAAGATTTTTTTCTGATCATTCTGTTCGAACTACTGGTCCACATCTTTGGAATACCCTTGATAAATCGATAAAAAACTCAAAATCGGTTAAAAACTTCCGTAGCAAATTAAAACAGAAAATCATTTTAAAATATGAATAATTTAGTCTGTCTTTAGAACAGTAATGCACCTTTCCCGGCTTTTTCAAACTTTTCTTTTTGAGCATTTGTCCCAGTCTTGTCTAGTGGTTGTTCGTTTCTTCTGTTTTTGTACTGTAAGTTGTTATTTCTTTTTCTTTAATTTAAGGGATATTACATTCCACGGGCCTTATTGGCCTTCTAGTATTATCCCCCATAACTGTATATCTGTATTTGTTTTCTTTTTAATGTTTTTGATGTAGATTGTATTTTTAATTCTTGTTTGATTTTATATTATATGTATTTGTTATGGAAATAAAATGAAAAATGAACAATGAACAATCTAATAGCCCGGTTTTTTTAATAAAAATGGCGTAGTTTAAAAGTTAACGTATTTGATATCATTGAACTAAGACAAACATAAGACGAGCAGGTGTTTCATGACTGTTTTTAACCAGAATGTTTTTAAGAGGCATAGTCAATCAGCGTCCGGAAGTAAAGAAACACATAAAACATAAAGATGCTGCGGGTACCATTTAAAAATTAAATGTATCGTCAATGTATCTATCTATTGAATTTCAACATCCGTCACCCTTCGTTATTCTCCGCAAGCCAACGTCGCATAAGTCATTGCATTTCGTTTCTTGCTGCTGTGATTTCGTCGTTGACATAAAACTGGACAATGACCATGAAGGAAAAGTATCATTTGAAGCTTCCAAAATTCGTCCACATAATCTAGATTGATTTACACTCCCGGTCAAAAGTGTTTGCGCACCAAACCTTTAACCGGCCATATCTCGAGAACCGTTCATCAGTTGCGCCATATTTTTTCGGATTTATATTTGCCATACATATATCTAAAAAAACTCAACAAGAATCGCATTTGAAAATATGGCTAGCTAAGCATATTGTGTACTTTTTTCTGCACATAATAAACGGAGTTTAAATACATAACTGCACATTTGTTGGAAAATGTTTTACTTGAAAATGTTCTTTATGGCTACACAGTGATAATGAGCATTGAATAATAAACAACATAGGAACATATCAAAATGTTGGTGTGATGTATTTGTATATGGTCATGGAAATCGGCCATTTCTATGGTAATGGAAGATCGAATATCAGAGGAAACATAAATCTCTTATATTGGATACATTAAGCACCTATTATAAGAAACATGATTTTTTTCACTGTCTTGGTCGTTTGATATAATAATTACATTTTTACCTGTTTTTTAAGGGTGCGCAAACACTTTTGACCGGGAGTGTAGTTATAAATCTTATTCGATTGATATAAGTCTATATTAACCGATCAAAACCTGTCACGGTTGGAATTTGACGACACACCGTTAAAGGAACAGATATCCAAAAGCCTCAAACTAAGAATGTGCTTGGATAAGAAAACAAACATGGTGGATTGTCCACAGAAATAGCTAAGTCAGGGCAAGAAATCTGATTTTCTCAGGTTATTCATGTCAAAACAAAAGGAGCAAATGTGATCTGGACGTGTAATGTTATTCATGTCTACATCACAATGGCCAACAGGCATAGGAGGTTTGCATAAACATCGTCAAAATGATTGTGAGATAGGTGCACTAAACGGACCAGGTAGAACGAACCCTGCTGTAGCACAATGATTATAGCTCCGAACATGATGATGTTCTAAAAGGTCCAACTAAACGAAGTGTAAAAGTAGGTTAACGAAAAGAATCTCACAAAATTATAATACATTAATTTAAGGTAAAAAAAGAAGATGAAACAATTACGAAATGTGTAATACAAACATTTAAGAAATTGTTCATACACAGATTTACAATACTACTGAAACATTTGGTTTGTATCACTTTTTCAAAACCACTATAATAACATCTGGGTTGACGCCATAACACACTTTCTACTTGTTACTTTTACTCTTTACTTTTTACTTTAAAATCTCGATTTTTAAGAATTGCACTTCCTTCTGACATCATAATCCGTCTTACATGCCTCTTCAATGTATTTTGATTTGAGCCTCAACATGAAAGCATATGTCATTGTAAGTTGGGACAATAAAAAACGTCTCCAATAAGCATGTAACTTTTAATATGCTTTTCACGTTCACATGGATTCGAAGATTGCTTAAAGCAAATGATAAACAAGAATTAGAGTGACCTATATCTAAGAATAGTCAAATTGTAAAAATAACTTTGTCTAGGATAATAATCGCACAATATGACCGTTGGTTCTATCGTATACGTTTTTCACCGCAAATTGAGAGCTCCATTTTAATATGTGTTTATCTACCAATACTATGAATAAAAAAAATCAGAAATTACTAATTGTTTTAGCAAAGTAGATTCTACCCAATTATTATTGTCTCAATTCCCTGCGTGAATATTCAAAGTTGCATACATGGGAATTATATATCAGATTATAATATAACAAAGACTTGTTGAACCAAATATTTAGTAGCCCATAGTTTCACCCTAACGTTGTGATTCAATTGCTGCAGGTGAAGAACAATATGCAGTGGCTTCATTCTGATGATTAAAATTCATATCGCATCAATTCTATAGCAAAAAAAAGTACATTTGCTTCATATCTCTGATTAAAATTCATGTCGACGAAATTGTAAAGTGAGGAAACCCACACCTATAATGGCCGTCAGGGGCAATTTCCTTTCCTGTGATATTTCCTACTATGAGACGATGTCATTTAAATACACACCATACTGCCATCAATCATGGCGAGAACATTCTTAAAATAACGGCGTCAACATATAGCCTTCTTCTTCCTCAAATACTGTATTCTTGTTTTAATCGTTTGTGTTTATAAGTGAAATGCAACTATACTACATCATCTTTATAACACACAATTTCAAATCTTGATTAATTTATTCAATGAAATGTATAGAGTAGAGCAGTATGTCGACAGGTCAACCCAGGAACGAAACATGATATGCAAAGTTTTTCTTGTATCAAAACAAACAGAACACAATTTAATGTACTCTGAAAATGTAATTCATGTCTACATTGACTTGGTCAAGCACGAACATCAGGCCATATAAATTCAAGACCACATCATATAAATATTACAATTTTACATCCAAATTATATGAACGGGAGGAATATTGAAATGCCTATCACCAGCATGCGTGGTGTACTAAATATTTACATACACTAACGTCGTGATTCAATTGCTGCAGGTGAAGAACAATATGCAGTGGCTTCATTCCGAAGATTAAAATTCATATCGCATCAATTCTATAGCGTGTAAACTCACACCTCTTAGGTCCTTATCCTTTCCTACGGTATTTTATATTCTGTGACGATGTCGTTTATATAGACAATGATATCATAAGACTATTTTAAGAACACGTTTGCAACATGTAACCTTCCTCTTCATATATTTTCTTTCTTTTAACTCTCTTTTGTGTATGTGTTTATTTGGCCTGTTTAGTGAAACGCCAAAAACGTACAATATTTACAACACATGATTTGCATCTATTTATAAGTCATATATGATTTTACAAACGCAATATCATTTCTTATAGATATCCTCCCACATGTTATAAACAATGCACATTTTTTGAGTCTCAGTGTGTTACATATTCAAAAAAAAGAAATGTTGCAAACTAATCGCAAGTAATTTGTTTTTGGAACGAATGTGAGCTTGACGTGTGACTAGAAATATTATTCCTGTTTTCATCAAAATGGCCAAACGGTACATAAGGGAAGCATTAACATTGTCAGGTTTCTTGATAGCCCGACTATAAGAAGAGAGAAACTAAATCAACTAGCTTATACAGCGGACAAAACTCATAAGCATTCTGTAACAAACCTTTCAGTTTTTCACAATGCTTTGGAAGTGTTGTTAATTTTGGTTTTAATGCTTCAAAAGGACATCTACAACGTGTTTCTTATCTTAATCTGCTTCATGCATTATGAAGTCAATCAACTTCAAGTCAATCTGACCTCTAACAAGACATAGACTGACACTACCAAAAACCTACAAGCCAATAGCGAAGCCTGGTATCATGGACATATATACTTTCATTGAAAAACGCAAGTATGGGCACCCATATTTAACAAACGGCAACATTTTACAGGCCCAATAACTGCCATTCTCAGATAGTTATAACTGACAGAATAAAAAAAAACCGCCCCAGAAACAAATAACACGCAATAATACATATAATACAATAATACATAAAAAAAATGTCTCCCAACAGCACAAATAGCTACAAAAAAGTACCCCCCGAATGAGAGATTGCTTTTTGATAAGTTGAGCCATACATATTGTCAAGAGAGCCCATCATGTGAATATTTAAAGTTGACATCAATCAGTTATGAAGGGGAAATATATTGAATTCCCTATCACCAGGATGTGTGATCTGCTAAATATTTTACTTCATGCTTCAAACACTTACGCGGTGATTCATTGCTGTAGGAGACAAAAGTACAGTGGCTTCATATCTCTGATTAAAATTCATATCGCATAAATTCTAAAGTGAGAAAACACACACCTATGATGTCTATCAGGGGCTATGTCCTTTCCTGGTATATTTTTCTACTATTTGGCGATGTCCTTTACATACAAAGGCTGTGTAATCATTAGAATACTATCAATTATTGCAAGAAAAAATGACAGCGGCAACATGTTGTATTTTAATTCATATATTTTCGTTTGTTTGTCTGTTTGT
The DNA here is from genome assembly GCA_000969725.1 of Ophiothrix spiculata. Taxonomy (NCBI): domain Eukaryota; kingdom Metazoa; phylum Echinodermata; class Ophiuroidea; order Amphilepidida; family Ophiotrichidae; genus Ophiothrix; species Ophiothrix spiculata. The sequence continues at coordinate 20,408 of JXSR01S015798.1, forward strand.
TTTTGTTCTTTTTAGTGTTATTTATTGAAAGGCAAAATATTTTTCAATTGTTTTAGAAGATCAATATCATTTTCCAGTGTTCTCACAGATTAAAATCAAAAATAGTCCTTAATTAAGGGCAAACTCACGTTACCTGAGAGTCATTGTCACGATTGCGTGTACCAAATGCTCAATATATATGCTGTTTATGTAAAATAAGCTTGTGTAAGTCTCCTTTATATATGACGATACTTTTAAATATGCATCAGACTGCCGTCTACGATGGCGAGAAAAATGTTAAAATGAAGGCGACAGCATATTGCCTTCTTCTTCTTCAAATATTTTTAAGTAAAAGGATGTCAACCTTTTCAGAAAACAGCTCCCCCGCCACACTAGTCAATGGATCTTCTTGATTTAACTGAGGATGCGTTTACCGAACCAATCAAGCGCTATGGCTTACGTAGCGCCAATTTGATTGAAAAATATACATTGTATCAGGTACGTATTGCGTTGTAGTCAAGTAATTGTACCTCCCTGTTTTCCTTTGGTTACTGTTATTCAATAATAATTCAAAATCATTATCAATTTGAAAAACGCAAGTATGTAGAGCCATATTTAACAAGCGGAAAATTGCCAGACCAAATAACTGCCATTCTAAGATAGTTATAACTGATAAAATAAAAAAGCCCCAGAAACAAACAGCACGCAATAATTATATTAAAAAGTTGAACCTTGCTTTGTAAATATTATAGGATTACAGGATATTGATGTTAAATTATTTTTCTCACAGGTCACAGGTCTTCTGAAAAGACAGTTAATTTCAAAATCGAGAGTGGTACACAGTAGTGTAGTGCTATATGTCGACAGTTCAACCCAGAAACGGAGCCAGCCTGATATTCATGACTAAACAAATTGAACGAATGTGATCTAGACGTGTCATATTATTCCTGTTTACACCAAAATGGCCAAGAGGTGTGTGAGGTACGCATAAACATCATGCAGATTGATTGTAAGCCAGGATGTAAGCAGATCTAGAGATACGTAAACCGACATGTTACTTAGAAGAACAGACTTACTGATGCAAGATACTTTTATTTTTCTCTGGTTTCGAAAAAGTTGCGACAAATACTGTATAATATAATTTACAACATATTTGTTTCATTATTTGAGAAAGTCCAAAAGGCCAGATGCGTAGGCAAATATTGTTCATATTATTTGGAGAAGAACATGTAGGGACAACAAGCATAGCATGGGCGAAAAAACGCAGACACAATCGAAAATGCTACTGGCTCGGCTTCATACCCAGTATCTTACTCATTGAATTACTGTTACAACCCCTTCCCCTTTTACAAAAAATAGCCTACGTAGATGAGGGTTAAATCCGCAAGTCAAGCTTAGCAGCATTCACAAAACTTCCAAATGTCATTTTCTATGCTTGACAGACACAAGCAATCCATTTATCAGCAATCATTATCTGACTGCATGTAAAGTATAATTGAATTAGAAAACAGACTGGAGGCAAAATAATAATCCTGGTATGTAAATTTCAATCAAGTCGTTATCTAGCATGACTATCATCAAATAGCCATTAGGAAAGAATGCTGAAGCGATAACTGAAGCTACAATACATGCAAAAATATAATTATTATATTTTCACATACCACATAACATAAACAATAATGTATTGTTTGTTTACACATAAGGACCCCAATGGAAATAAGCCCTTTTTAGGGCTTTCTTGGGCTATCCTTGGCATTCTGTTTTTTTTTTGTCGTCAATTAATGTAATTTTAGACCTATGATTGTAACTTTTAATGTTTTTTGTATATTGTATATGTTACATGTAAGTTGATATGCCAAATAAAACTGAAATGACAGTCAGTGAAAAATCACTGACAAACCAGGATTCAGACCTGGGACTATGACATTACTAGTGCCGTGCTCTACTGACATTTTTTGAATATTAAGGCTTAGCCAAGTTGTGGTCGGCCGCACAAAGTTATGACCTATTTGTAATCCAACGCCAGATGGGAAAGAGCGTTAAATGTTATATCTATTGACCTTCAGTGTATTGTAGTATACGAAATTTCTTTAATCCATTTTGTATGAACAATGTTTACAAGATCAATCTTGCTTGTAGCCGGAAAAAAATGTTTTATAAATTTGACAGCAAGATTCTCACAAGAATGAAGTTTTGGAACCAATCACATATCTTGTAAATCTTTACCGTATGTTTCATCCTTTGGCCATGTCCCCTTTAGATTTGAAATGGCAATTCACTCAGAATTTCCGTAAGTAATGTAATTTGGATAGGTGTTGATGTCAAATTACATTACAGACAAATCATTCCATCTGAATTATATTTTTCTGCCTTCTAAGTTACATTAATCACAAGTTCTGTCATATAAATTACATTACCACACCCTGCCATCTCAAACGGCCTTGTGGTTGAATGAATACTAATACTTGAAATATCATTTTACACCCCTTTAGAGAATCACTAAGAAATAAATATCCCTTGAGATAAGAGCGATTCATTCTGAATATATTTAAAACATCTTTTCCAAATATTGTATGCTTGTGTTCTATGAGAGGACAACTAATATTACAAACCTGCAAAAACATAGAAACGACAACTTTGATTGTACAAATCTTTATGGTTTGCTATTATAGTATTATTTATTTGGAGTACTACTTTGTGCAACTTAAAACAACCCATTGGTTATAAATATCTATATGATATACTATTATAATATTATTCATTTCTTTATGCAACTGCACTTTTCCTAGAGTAATACATTCAAAAGCAAACTCTTTCTGTTCTTTTTCATTTATAATGAATTTTCTACATAGTAACAAACGAATGTCGCGTGCTTCCAGTAACGAAACCCAATTACTTGACAAGTCTTAACAGCCAACAAAATGACATTCTAGTCGGTTGAAGTGACTGAAAAGAACAATCACCGTAAAGACGTGTGCAAAAAAGTGACAATTAAGTTCACCCATCTTGTGCATATTTGATAATGAATTGAAATGTGAATACATGATTGGGGTTACTGTCTGTGCCCTATATTGTTTCAGTTCGTTAGTCATTTAGGTAAATCATTTAAGACACTTGCGTAGATAATTTTAATGCATAAAGAAGAACTTAGGTATTACAGACCTAGTTGTAGCTAAGTATTGCGGTTATTTTAATAAAACGTACATGTGGTAAGATTTGTACTCTATAAATTAAAACTGTGGGGTTATTTTTGGAAAAAAATAGGCCTTAAAATTTTAGATTCAAAATCAGGCCCAGATTTAGATTTTGTTATTTTGGTCCAATAGCTACCAAATGCAATATCTGCATTAATTAGTTTAGTGTTATAATGTTTTGTGCGTTGAATTGGTTGTCAAAGATCTGAAAAATTGCCAAAATTTACATCATATTTCCAAAATTTTATCATACAACTCCACATGCAACATTAGTTTCACGGTTTTTTGTCCGTCGTTATGGTCTACGGAAGACAGATCTAGATTCCTTAGGAATAAAATTACTTTAATACCTGGCTTCTTAAAAGCAATCAACAGATTGCTTTCACCTGTTTGTTATTTGATTAATGCATTAATGAGAAATCATCTCATATTTTTAAAATTGCCAGAGTTCTGTATCTTTATAGCAGCATATCCGAGCCAGCCAAATGGCAATTTAATCACATCATGATTAAGTCTATCACAATTATAAAAGTACTATATAACAAAAAAGCCGGTAGCTACATAGTGATAATTAAGTTTTGCGCGTTTAATTGCAAATTCCTTTAATATCGTTAAAGAGCATGTCTTGTAAAAAACTAGCTTTTAAAGACTTAAAAGTCATATTAAATGCACTATATATTAAAGTTTGCAGAGCATATCAACTGATAGACAAAAATATCATGACTTGCATTTAATGTAAATTTTTTGTACGGTTTGTATTAAATAATGAAAGATATTTAAGATGAATCACAAACATCCGTTCAATGTAAGATTTCCTTTATTTCGAAAAAAAAGTCCTTACCGAACGAAAGTACTGAACTCCGGACCTCCTGCACGCTGGGCAAGTGCTATATCCACTGAGCTATCCGGCCCCTCAATAGTTTAATATTAACCAAATAATTGCGGCATGATGCATTTTGGATGAGGTCTGCTATCTATATTTCATCACTAATATCTCTCATTACAAGGAGTATTAAAAATCCTATTGCAAAAGAAGCATGAGGTCTTGTAACTTCTATTGCGGAAACCCACACTTACTCTTAACAAGTAGTACACAGGCCAAAAAAATAGTTTGTCTCAGCTTCCCGCGCGAATATAAAATATTGTTTTCAAACAAATCATTGCACATTACCTGACTGGCATTGGCGTGGTATATCTCTGGAATTCTAGCCCTAGTAGACTTTAGAAAACATTAATTCAATTCATGGTTAAAACGTTTCGGCATTTCGCTGTCAAGGCAGTATTTCATAACAACAGCAACAACAACTAAAATATATATCACCAGGCAAAAAAGATTTACCGATCATATACTATTGAAAACAATAATTATGAAAAAAATGTTTAAGGATTAAGGAGACCATGCTAATTTGCCGAAACGCTGTTTTACATTTATTCGCATTGGTACCGTCTTAAGATCTCAACATACAGTGTATACCCAAAGACTTCGATAAAAACGAATTTGCTAGATTGTTTTGTGGGCTTTAAAAATGTCAATTGAGAAAAATAGAGTGCTTAGATCAGCTAAGTGTGCTCATGTAAATCCATTTTCGCTATATTCATTTTGTCTGCCATAATTGGGATTTAAAAGTGTCATATTTCATAGGAACCGCACATTCTTTAACAAGTTTGACAACTACTGCTCGATATAGGGAAAAAAATTTTAAGGTTTTCATTCCTCATTTAGTTTCCTCACTGGGACCCCCTCACTCTTTCAGTGATGAAATGAGGTGAGGTTTTCAAAAATCATTCTCTGACATTTATAAAACTTAATTTCTTATATACGCCTGTTATCATATATTAAGTAAGTGAGGAAGTGAGGTGAGGTTTTCAAAAAATCATTCTCTGAAAATGTTGAAAAACATATTTTATAATATGTTTATATATTAAGTAAGTGATTTCAATATTTCAGGCAATGATTTTTGAAAACCTCACCTTGTTTCCTAATTTACACAATTTGAACACAAACATATTATGTCTTCAAATGAATGATTTTTGGAAACCTCACTTAATTTCCTCACTTCTATATGCTTACAAAATTGAATTGATAATATCTAAGTATTATATTTGTAAGTGAGGAAATGAAGTGAGGTTTCAAAAAATCGTTGTTATAAATGTTGAAAAATAGCATTTCTTATGAGTTGTATTAAGCAAGACTAGCGAGGAAATTATAAAGTGAGGTTTTCAAAATCATTCTCTGAATTAAAAAAAAATCTATTTCTTTTGTATTATATTGAGTAAGTGAGGAATTTAGATGAGGTTTCAATGATCATTGTCTGAAATTCAAAAAAACAAAATTCGTTTCTTATCATCATCATCATCATCATCACGCTTTCATCTGAGTCGATATAGCGCCCTCAATAACAGTGTGCCATTCTTGTCTGTCGGCTGTCAAATTTGGAGATTTTTGTAGTCAATGTTCATCTCCATAAGTTGTTTTTGGATCATTCTAAACCAGGTTAGTTTTGGTCTTCCTTGTGGCTTTTTTTTAAAGGTCTTTCGAGTTCTTGCAGAGATTTTCTTGCTGGTGTTTCTTCAGGAAGCCTCATTAAGTGACCTAACCATCATTTATTTCCATAAAATCACATACAAATACATAAAAAATAACATAGAAACAAAACTGAATTATGGAGGACAGGACCGGAAGGCCAATGAGGCCTGTTAAATGTCCTTCCCTAGAAATACAACAAAAAAGTTATAGACAAAAATAAATACCTGACAGCACAACTACTCAAACAAGACTACAACAGGGACGTGCTCAAAAACTTACTTATAATTTTGAATAATATTTTGCTTAAGTTGATTTCGAAATTGTTTCACATTATTGCTATTTTTATTTTACATGATAATGAATTCCAAAGGAGAGGACCATTTGTACGGATAGCTTTATCAGTAAATGTTTTTTTTATTGAAGGCAATGTTGAGATCATTTGCATGTCTTGATTGATAATTGTGTATATCAGAGCGCTTATTAAAATATTCATGGAACACTACAGGTAAGTCACTAATATGGTGTTTAAACATAAAGACTCCAAGTTCGACAGTATATGCATCTGTTACAGTTAAAATATTATGTTTTGCAAAAAGTGGAGCTGCATGACTACGATAGTGACTACCATCAACCGTTCTTATTGCCCATTTCTGCAATTTTATGATTTTTTCAAGGTAAGTTTTACACGTTTTTCCCCAGATAAGGATAGCATAGTTAATATATGGTGATACTAATGAGCAGTACAGGGTATGAAGAATACGAGTTGGGATGAAATACTTCAGTTTGTTCATGACACCGATATTTCTAGATATTGTTTTTGAAATGCAGTCAATATGATTTTTCCATGTAAGACATTCATCAATCAGAACACCAAGAAATTTAGTTGTGTTAACTCTTTCTAAGTTAGTGTCGTTTAAGGTAACAGTTATATTATCCTGGGATTTGGATGAGGTCATATAAGATGTTCCCATGATCATATAATTTGTTTTTGTTGCACTAACGGACAATATGTTTGCCTTAAACCAATTACTCACTTCATTCAACTCTTTATTTACAACATTTATACTGTTTTTAATATCCTTGTTAGAGTAAAGAATAGTGGTGTCATCAGCAAACAATATGAAATCTAGAATAGATGAGGAATTTGTAATGTCATTTACATACAATATAAAAAGTAGCGGTCCCAATATAGATCCCTGGGGAACGCCACATGTAACATTTTCCATATCTGGGCTGTAGTTATTGTAATATACAAATTGTTTTCTATTTCTGAGATAGCTCCTAAACCAATCAAATACAATTCCACGAAATCCATAATATTCCAATTTATGTAACAATATTTTGTGATCAATTGCATCGAAGGCTTTAGAGAGATCTAGAAATATACCTATTGTTTTTTTATTTTGTTCAACGGCAGTATTTACCTTATCAACAAGTTGCTCAATAGCCATATATGTTGAGTGCTTGGGCCGAAAGCCAAACTGTTTGTTATTGAGGATATTATTGTCATCTATATAATTAATACATCGGTTAAATATGAGTTTCAAGGATTTTTGAAAAGCACGGTAGGAGCGAGACAGGGCGGTAGTTTGAAAATACATCGGCATTTGATTTTTTATAAATTGGTATAACCTTTGCTATATTTAGCTTATCTGGGACTACTCCGGATGATATTGATAAATTATATATTCTTGTGAGGGGTTTTACAATTTCATTACATATTTTTTTGACTCAATATTGTCATAACCAGCACTTTTGCTAGGGTCAAATTTATCAATAATCTTCATAATATCTGTTTCAACAATAGGTGCTAGATACACATTACTGGATGTCATATTATTCAGGTAGTCATAATATTCTTTACCATCATTTTGTATTTCTGATGCCAGTTTTGGCCCAATATTCACAAAGAAGTCATTAAATTTATTAGATTTTTCCTGTGGGTCAGTAATAAAACCATTGTCACCCTGGAACTTAGATTGACATGACTGCCTTTTAGTCTTACCGATAACAGCATTTATTTATTTCCAAGTCTGTTTCATATTATTTTTTGATTTTTCAAATTTATTGAATAAATACATTCTTTTTGATTTTCGAATAAGCATGTTCAATTTGTTTTTGTAGGTTTTGAATTTTTGGAGATTGCCGTGAGTAGGTTTTTGAATATAAGATTTGTATAACTTGTTTTTCTTATTGATACTTTTCAATAAGCACTTTGTTATCCAAGGTGACCTTGGAACCTTTTTCCTTTTAATATTACACTTTTTCAGAGGTATACACTCATCATATAAATTTTCAAATGTTTCAATAAACACGTTGTAATCATCGTTTACATCATTATCATTAAGTATTTCGTTCTATTTTACTTTTGACAGTCTTTGTTTAAGGTTACTTATATTTTCAATGCACATTTTTCTCTTATATATATATTTCTGATCATGATTTGGTATGCTCTTAGAAGACCTGCAAGGTTTGCAAGATAAAATAGTCGGCAGATGATCACTAATATCAGTGACTATAATGCTGCTTTGAACTATACTTTCGTTATTCGTGAGTATATTGTCAATACAAGTAGCTGACGTAGCAGTGATTCTGGTGGGTTTATAGATTGATGGAATCATCGAGTATAAATACACGAGTTCTAGATATTCATGAATAGGTTTGTCAGTTTCAATTTAAGAAGGTCGATATTGAAATCACCCATTATATACAAATTCTTATTTTCGGAGGTAAGTTTCTTGAAAACAGGTTCAATATCTCGATTGAAATCATATATAGATGTGTGGGCTCGGTATACTACTCCAACAAGTGTAATTTTATTCTGATTACCATTTTCTATTTCTATAAAACAAGATTCAAAATTTGAGTTCGCTATGCAAAGATCCTCCCGTAGTTTGTATTTTACTTTTTTAGAAACGTACATACATACACCACCTTTACCCCGATTTATTCTGTTTTTATATTCAATATTATATCCGTCAATATTATAGAAATCATGAGGTTTATCTTTCAGATGGGTTTCAGAAACCCCCATTACAGTAAAATCACAATTTAGGGAAGTTACACATTCTCTGAAAGAGTCAGAGTTTTTGGATAAGCTTCTAATATTAACATTAAGGAAGTTGATTTGATCAAAGTTTCTTTCGTAGTTATTGCTAAATTGATCAGGTATGGTATATGAACATTTGTGCAAGTTGTTATTGCTGGATATATCATTGTAAGCTTTGTTATTTGAATTGTTTTCAAATCTCAGGGGATTAAAAATCAAATCATATTGTCATATTTCTTAAAATCGTCATCGGTGACATTAAAAGAAGTTGCCATATTTAATTTATCAAGAGACGTATCGACATCTGTATCAGAAATATTTTGACTACTTTCACAATGTTCACACATCCAATCCTTTGGATCTAAAAGTCGTAGTTGATTATGTTTCAATTTGGTACATTTTTTGTGAATAAAACCCTTACATATTTTACAGCAAATATCTTTATGACATGTTCTTATAAGTTTTGAGCACACAATACATTTATCACCTGTTTCAAGAGACATAAATAACACTTAGATATACATAAAGTACAGATAAAACTCTAAACAAAAATAAATTATTAAAACCCGAGGGTCAATTTGAAAGAAAAAAATGTAATTCTGTTTTGGTAATAGATCTTTCGTGTTTCTTATGTGTTGTATTAAGTAAGTGCGGAAATGAGGTGAGGTTTTCAAAAATCATTCTCTGAAATTTGGAAAAAATAATTTCTAATGTTTTATATAAATTAAGTGATTTCAATATTGCAGGCCATGAATTTTGAAAAACTCACCCCATTTCCTCACTTACATGATTTGATAACAAACAAAATTTCGAAGAATGAATTTTGGAAACCTCACTTCTTAACTGCATAAAAAATTGAATTGAAACAAGTATTATATTTGTAATTGAGGCAATGAGGTAAAGTTTCAAAAAACAATGTCTGAAATTTTGAAAAAAAATATTTCCTATATGTTGTATTAAGTAAGTAAGGAAATGGGGTGAGGTTTTCAAAAATCATTGTCCGATTTTTAAAAAAATATACATTTCTTATCTTTACATTAAGTAAGTGTGAAAATAAGATGTCGGTTTCAAAATTCATTCTTTGAAAGTTAAACATTTTATGAGGTGAGGTTTTCAAAAATCATTTTCTGAAATTTTGAAACATTTCATTTCTTATGTTTTTAATATTTAAGTGAGGAAATGAGATGAGGTTTCAAAAATCATTCTCCAAAATTTTGAAAATATCATTTTGAATGTACTATATAATGTTAAGGAGGAAATTAGGTAAGGTTTTCAAAAATGTTTGTCTGAAATTTTATAAAAAAGGTCAGTTTTTATTTAGTTTTTTATGTAAGTGATTAAATAAGATGAAGTTTTCAAAAATCATTGTTTGAAATTTTGAATAACAATATAAATACGATGAAAACACACGCTTATTCTAAAAACCTTGTCCTGACAGGTTTTTATATTTAAAAAAGTGAGGAATGAGAATAGTGTTGAAAAAAAAAGATCGCCAATTTTTTTTCAAATTGTGCACTATCTAAAGTTTTAGAAAGTTCAAACTTGTCTTTTGATTCCCATCACAAAATGTCAATGGCGGTCGTTAACATTTAACCATAGATTAATGTATTCCATTATACGTCTTTTTAAATTGATAATTAGCATGTCATGAATATTTTGAAGGGTTATTTAAAATTAAGTGTTCGTAATAAAAGCAAAAATTAAACACTCTAAACTAGCATTAATTAGCATTACATATTTTTATGCTTATCCTCAAACAAAACTATTTTAATGTGCCAAATTTGAAAGCGAAATTCCTGTATTGATTTTCAGAAAAATCTGACTTGTATCGCAAAAGTAACTCGAAAAGATCCATGTTGTTACCAAGATAAGCTTATTTGAAAATATTAATGTATTTTTTCCAGAGCTTAACGCGATATCTTAGGATTACTAGCTGTTTCTCTTAGCATTCACAAATTGATCATTAAAAAAAAAAAGAAAACATATCTCATTTTGAAACATTTACTGGTGAGTACTCAACTAACTACAGGTTCTTTTTGTGATATTCATTTTATCTATCACGTTATTAATACTTATGGTAAGAAATGTGTTAAATATTTTCCCCCATATGATAATTCCCGTATTTTTAAGTCGATGCCATGTAAACTTAAAATCATTTATATGATTCGGTCACATGTGAAAAAAGATGTTCAGTTAAATATTCTACGACAAAGCATCTTTCCCCCAATTCAACCGCATAATAATGTATATCTATATCTTATTACACCCTAGAAATATAGAAATACAACTATACGAAGAAAAATGCACATATCTCATTATTTTTTCATAATGTGTTACCCTATAAAATATGTTTAAAGTGTTTTCAATAGCAACTTTTTCAAAGAATTTAAACAAACATAGAAAGAAACATTCGAGAATATTCTTTTAATTGTGCCTTTTATCTTGTCTGTGTAGAGTAGCTTATAATGAGATATCACTGTCACTTGAATTCTCTAGCGCGCCCCAGGTTTGCTCCATCAAAAATGCAATAAAACATGAGTTGGTGACAGCTCATCTATTCTAAATGAAGACCTATTGATGTTGCTCCGCCATGAATGTAAATATCTTAGAAATTGTTCATATGCATCTTTGTATAATTTTTGTGCTATCAGCTGTATGCGCTTACTATTACTTTTCATTGACTGGATGAACATACCACGGTCTGCCTTGAGATGATGCCGTTTATCCTCAGAAAAACATCTTTTATCACTTATTCTCACATTCTTTATGTTGCCTTTATTTCCCGATACTTGTTGCTGGATGTTAAAGAATCATATCACAGGACACTTCATGTTTTAATCTTTTAAAGTTTCAACATTTAAGCTCAATATGACTAGTAGCATCATCAAACTCGAACTTTATTCCCTCTATCTGCAAACCACGTCTAAATGGGCAAAGTTGACCGCCAAAACATGACTTGAATTACAAAGTCCCACAATATTCACTGTAAGTGCAACAGAGGAAACATCTTCATTAAGATAATCGAAACTAGGTGACAGTTTACACTCCTTTTAATGGCAAAGAGTCAAGAATAAGGATATTATCTGTCGCTTCGCATGGTAATGAGAACACTAACTATCCTTAGTTATCCATGTGATTTGCGTCGTGTATTACAATAAGGAAGGTATAATTAAGGTTTCGATTTTCATATGTAGACTGAGTGTTTTATTTCGAATGATTATTCCAGCTGCTTAGTGCTTATAGGACGTAAGACAAAATAAATTCATGAGTTTAAACGTAACTTAGGAATATTTCAAGTACCATGTGTTATTTGACTCTTTAAGCGGTCAAAGAGGTGTCTATGGACGGAACTTTCTGTTTTTACGCCTAATAAGTGCAAGAACGCAAAGTAATGTCTTTTTTCAACGTCTATATAAAAAAAATCATATCGAACTTCAATTTTCGTGCTTATTAGCATATTTGTAATATGTGTCTATTTTTTTGCTAAAAAAACTGCACCAAATGTTCATATGTAATTATTTAAACTTCTATTAGGCATTTTTGACGTATGTGACGTGAATGTAGAAGGAGTCGTTGGAGTATAATGGGGTAGGGGTCATCAATAATTATGATGGGGGTAAAATGCCATGATTCTTTGATCGATTTCCTTACTTATTCAGCCAAAACTCTCCAAAAATAACTATATTTGGCGATTTCTTGGTTAATTTCCATGTATATTTTAAATAAGTTCAAATTTGTCAGAGCGAGCTGAAGTCATAGTGACGTCATGTTAGGTTCAATTTTAATCATTTTCTAATAAATAGATAAAAGGGGTCCATATCTATACACTGGTAGCAAAACATAGTATAGAAAATCCAGGGAGGAGGTTGCAACAACTTTCACAGTCAGGAGGACTTAAGTTAAGATCGTAAAGGAACAACTATTTTCAATTTGTACTTCAGGAATTTAACTGCTCTTCCATAAATTCTCAATATGCGCCAAATATTAAACAAAATTATGAATGTTGTTGAAACAATAGCAGTTTATTTATCCGAAGTTAATTTAATCTGTTATGAGTATTTAGCATGACTGTGATTGCTGTCACATTTTAACAACTTTTTATTTAACTTTCGAATCCCTGGGCCCCGACTCCAGGCTAAAAAGGCAATTCAGTGATATCAGGATTATTAATGTAATAGTTAAGTGTTAAACATTAATTGCAAACATTTAGCAGCTAAAATGTATTCTCTGGCATGTTTGGGATTGAATGAATTATTGTGGTTTTTAACTCAAGCTATGCTTTACTTCAAATAGATTCCTTTTTCTGTTGACATAAAAAGTATTATTTTTCTGCAACAGTTAAAAAGGGATAATGCATTTTGCGTCATTTTAACATTATGATTACATTATAACCTAAGTCGCACTTTCTTTACAAAGGATGACAAAGTACTGGAAGAAATAATAAAAAAATAATTGTGTTGATGAATGTTTTTTTCAATATTCGAGCCGTGTTTCAGAATAATTTTGACAAAACACAAAATTGAAAATATCATATAGAACGACATTGATACAAGAATTACAATATTAATCAATGTTATCAGTATTCCTGTCAGGCTGGCTTGATGCAAATAAGAAATGGAATAATACAACGTCTTAAAAGTAATTCAATCTCTAGCACAAGATGGAGTTCGTTAATAAACGAAATCATGAATAAAAGTTGCAAAGCGATACAAATTAATGAAGTTCAATTTCAATGTTTTAAGTGTATTTCAAGCTTGTTTTTACAATTTATTAAAATAAAAATGCATTTGTTGTAATACCGTATTGTAGTAATTTGTAACAATCTGAGCTTTAATTTAAAAGCTTTTGAAACACGATATCTCATATCTAGTTTCAGTATTATGATGGATATTCACGCCTCATAGGCACACAGCCTTGATTAAATATATATAAGACATGAAATAACGAACGAATTTAATTCACTTACGTTTTACAACATATCAAATGTTTAATATGGCAATGCATTTTTCTATTTTTTTGTTTCTTCTGGTATTCTTTTAAAGTAAGAAGTTGATGCCCTTGACTGTTGCGTCTGAAGTGGAAAATATAGTAGGAACTACATTAAAATATCAAATGAGAAAGTGCGAAATGTATTTTGGATTCAGCGACAATATTATTGTATGGGCATTTTAAAACATAAAACAAACCTTTTTCTGCGAGTGGGTTGTTTAGACTGTACTGTAATCTGAACATAATTATGCCAAAGTAACCGACGCCATTATACCAACGCTTTTGTGAGATTTTAGCCCAAATATATTTATGTTAGGGCCAAAATATTGCAAGCCTTGAGAAGAGATCCATTTTTAATGATATCGAGCATCTCCTTAATGTATTTGTCTTGCATCAGATCTAATAATAACTTTATTAATAATTTTTGGGGCTTGTTTCTGCTAACTTACTTTGCTAGTTTGCAATGCGACAGGATTGAAGAATCCAGGGGGTCAGTGGTTGGGGAAGGCTTTAGCTTTATAAGGGGCAATTTCAGTGTTTGGAAATTTACAAAATAGCAGCATTGTAATGCAAAGAAATGCTCCAATATATTTTGAATATGGCTGTTTTTTGCTTTTTGACTTTTTGACTGAATGTTTCATTTCATATTTGTTTTAAAGTTTTAGATTAAATGTAACTTGTACAGCTATTTAACAAAGGTCGGGTGTTTTCAATCATATGACTTATCGTTTCTCAGAAAATGGATGTCTGATTTGTTTTTATATAAATCAAAATGTAGGATATTCAGACATTTACTTAACGTTGTATGGGTCATTCGCTACTATATCACCGTTTTTATACGACTTACTAGATCCTTATGTTGGACAAAAATCTTATCATTGTCCGTCATTATTGGCCGAAGGTTTCCTTTTAATTAGCTTCCATCGGCAGTGGCGTCGCCTTGGTATTGTTTTGACATCGGACAAACATTAACTCAGGCGGTGTTTTGTTATGAGATGGGACGAATCTGCGTTACACACTGATGTAGAATGGAATTTGCATGTCCTTTTTTTTAACGCATAGCATTTCTTTTCCTGTGTTAAAGTCCCAGTAAATTATTTATCATTGTAAAGCTATGATTATAAGCATCGTCGACAAACCACAAAAAAGTGAATATACAGGGTGGAACAATTGTCTTATAGGGTGTAAGTATAGGATTTCATGCAAAAATGGTACCATAATTGATTTCATCATATATTTATAACTGTATGTTATTCAATAATTTGACCCTTTGGGGGATGCTATATACTTTAAATAAACCAAACTTATAATGAAGGAAATTGCTTCTGTACTGAGCTATATAGTGATCAAATATTTCTTAAAAGTCAATTGGAATCA
Organism: Ophiothrix spiculata; assembly: GCA_000969725.1. Lineage (NCBI taxonomy): Eukaryota > Metazoa > Echinodermata > Ophiuroidea > Amphilepidida > Ophiotrichidae > Ophiothrix > Ophiothrix spiculata. The sequence continues at coordinate 35,523 of JXSR01S015798.1, forward strand.
ATTTCTACAGATACCATTTTATATGACTTCATCCACAATTCTTTTCATAACCATCAACAATTTCTTTTCATTTCTTTTTTCATAAATAATAACTCTTCAGTATGTACAAGGACAGGTAATAGCCAATGATTATAATGCACTGTATCCTCACACCCCACCCAGCGCCATTTGAATGCAATTATTTCAAATGGTAAAGAATAATTAAAGATGAAACAATGGGGGCTTATAGCCTGATAAATTGTCAAGGTTATGGTTCATAAATCGAATCAATTGACCACACCTATCTGAAATTATGGTAAAAGTTCTCCTGATTTTTACCTGAAACTGTAATAGTAGAGCGCCGAATATAATAGACGCCACGGGTCTTGTTCAACCAGTCTAATGCTACAAAAAATTAGCAATTAAAAGTACATGTAAA
>JXSR01S015800.1:4970-17221 GCA_000969725.1 Ophiothrix spiculata
GCCGCCCCATGACAAAAGGGCATAACTGACATTTTTATCAAAATTGAGTTATCACCACCACTAGATAGAAAATAACAATATTTACCCATATAGATATATTAATACACCAACTTTCACTCCAACATCCTCCAAATTTCAATTCAAACTGTGAATTTTATGTACAAGTCAATGGGAGCCAGCCTGGCCCAGCCACAGTAATTGGCAATTATCTCAGAATAATCAATATGCCAGTTATACCCTTTTGTCATGGGTGGGCAGTAAAGTAAGTCTCAGGACTAAGTGAAATTTGATTTGTTAAAAATAACATAATTTATGTTCTTGCTTAAAGACTTATAATGAAATTTCTATAATTTGACCATTTTTCTGTTTTGGAACACCAGCATATTTTCCAAGAAGAACAAAAAATTGATTCAGTCATGGACTAAGTTAGTCCCGGATTAAACCATTTTTGTGTTCTAAAAATAATTTTAGTAGTTTAAAACAGACAAACGAATCATACAATAAAAGAAGCAGTATAAATCTTTAACCAAGAACAAATTTCACTTGTCCAAGACTAACTTTAGTCCAGTTTTGTGCATATGGACGGACCATGCAGTCTAGTTTGTTGTCGGAACTGTGTAATCCAACAAAGTTAGGTTTAATATCACCTAAAAATACAACTTGTTATCAAGAATCTATTGTTATTCGGTTACTTGTTCATGTGTTGCCACTGCATTACTTTCATATGCAGATATTTTTAATAATAATAATTAATCAGTTTGAAAATTTGCCATATCTTTTTAAAAATACAAATAATCGAAATTTAAAGCATGATTCTGAAAAAAAATTACACAAAGAACCCCAAAATAAACTGAATTTTAAAATATTAAACATAGGTTTTCTTCAAAAATAGATTTTGCTGGAAAATTAAAGATGACTCACACATAACACAAGGAATACACAAGCGATACACATATTTTGTTTTTGTTTATATCTATATTAGCTCTGTATTGTATCAACACATGTGATCTGGTTTTCATACAAATATACATATTTTTACACAAGATAATTCCACCATACTGTGTAATCTGCAAACAACAGACATGCAGCGCCTCATTTATTTCGTCAGTGTAATGTCCCAAATCTTGTGGACATAAACTACAGATTAGTTTTGCACAGTGCTTTATGCGTTCATATTTACAAAACAAGTATCAAATACATGTACATTGAAAATCATCACTTCTGAAAGAAAGATGTACTCCAACATTCCTGGAGCATAGCGAATGTAATCAACATATTCCTCCAAGACGTTCAAGTGCCAGGTCAAAAAGAGCTATTTGAATTTCTGATGAAAATGTCAGACCTAGAAAATACAATGAGTAGAAGCTAAAACCTATTCTCAAAATCTTATCAATAAAATAAATTTTGTTAACTATTTATGATTGAAGTGAGGAAAGCCCTTTCTTACAAAACACCCAGACATAAACCCACAGAGGTACAAACCTAAACGGTTTTAAAACAATGAGCAAGTCTGGTACAATTTCCTTAAATTTTCAACATGAAATTTCTCTTAATTTCTCAAGTGCTGCATCAGGGTGTTGTGGTTTAGAACTTTTTTCTACTGATTAAGTGGAACCTCGTTAACACAAAATCTGTCAATACAAAACCCTGATAACAAAAACTGGTTGTTGAGTCCCAAGTGTAAATTCAGTTGGATAACACAAAATCCTGCTAACACAAGCAAAATTCATTGTCCCTAGTGACTTTGTGTTGACGAGGTTCCATTGCAGTTTCTAACTAAGCTAACTTTTGGTATGATACATGTAAAAGCGCTGTCATACATCAACATAGTAGAGTACGGTATGCCTATCTTTCTACAAACATTTTTGGCTAGGTGGAATTTCACAAACTCCGACAAAAGGCGACCACTGAAGGGTACTTTGAGAATTACAAGAATCAAGCTTGTTCTCTTGCATTAATCAAGAGTCAAATTGTGTTGTAGTAAACGACCACAACGTGGTGATGGGTCACTGTGTACTTGCCTGATGCCAATCCTGGCGTGGTGGAATCTCTGAACTTAACTGAATTTGAAGAGTATATAGTCCTGTTTCTTATCTATGGAATTTTTTTATATTCATACGGTGGCGTCAATTCACATACGTTCATTGCATTGAACAATTTTGAGCATACAGAAAACTGTTGAACACACTAAACATTTGCTAACGACCACCACCGTACGAATAATAAATTGAACAGACTTAGTATAAATTAAAACAAATATTACACTTAACATGGTACAGCCAAAATATTAGTCGATTAAGCTTAAGTTGGTCCAATATGTTGCTGTGTGAAAGCGCCTCAAAAAGTAAACTAAAGCTAAGCAGTATTAAAGTATATCAAAGTAATTGGGTAACACTTTGCCGAATATACAAGACATAATTATTGTACAATATCATAGGCACATAAAGCTACTTCACCAATACTGAAAACCTACACCAGCCAACATAATTCATGCTTCTCTTTTTGTAGATTCCCATACATACCGTTCAAAAGAGATAGGCCCTTGTGTTGCCATTATACGTATCTTCATATTTATTTTCAGATTGTTGTTACAAGGGCTTTCTTTAATTGCATGCTCTGAACATGTAGAATACATAAGAACACATGACCTGACATTTAGTATGTGCTGTTAGAGATTTTTAGGTCAGCTGATTTTATATTTTTAAGCACTTTTAGATATACTGCATTATTTACTATGAAAATGTTGATATTCCTTGATATCGTATCTCACTGTGTGTGAACATGAAACCAATCAGATAGAAAACACATCACAATACATTGCAACAGAAAGTCATCACGCAATATGTTAAGTTGCGCGTGAACTTAAACTTTGGTGTGCAAGAGGTGTTCAAGTGAGTTTTTTTGGTGACAGAATAAGTATTTTAATTAAACTTTCTAAGCAATTTAAAGAACACGAATTGATAAACATTGTATTAAAGACAAGACTGAATATCGTAGGGAGCCCGTATATGGCACATTTTTTCCGTTTCTGTTTCGCTTCATTGTGACAATGTGGCTGATAAATTGTGAAAAATTATTATAAATTCTAATTTAAGACTTAAATTTTAGCATACTGTAAAGGGACAATTTTCGCTAGGGATTTAATTTCGCTAGACTGCAAATTCGCTAAATTAAATCCCTCGCTAAAATTTTACTTACCATTGAAACTAATGTAAAATGTTCTCAATTAGTGAAATTAAATCCCAGCCAAATTGCTGATAAATTGAAATTCGCTAAAATTTGTCCTCACCAAATTAATCCCTTTACGTGTTTGAGTTAGATGCCATGTTTTGAAGCAAAACATGCCGTGCCATATACTGGCACTCTATGGTATTCCATTATTGTTAGACCTAAAGCTTACAAATTATGTACTTAATCTAAATGCAGGGTGTGTATGGGAATCTCAAAACAAGCATATAAATGATCTCCAGATTGGTTGCAATGTACATTCTAGCACACACAATCATATTTGGCATAATTATATACACATGTGGGTAATCAAAGGCTTTAAACGGTGGTATTTATATACTATATACATGTACAGCACTAACTATATAACAGCATAGACAATTTCAAGGGCAGTTCAAAAGCAACAATTCATGTGGAACTTTTTTTTCAAAATTAACAAAAATGATTGAAGGACCAAACTATAAATCCTTTCATGAAATATTTCTTTCTCCAAATAAAAGTTATCTGATAGTGATCATTTGCCAACATGTTTCTAGCCTTTTCCTGTTCAAATTAACAATAGTACTAATCCAGCATCAATATTAGTCTTAAACCTGCCCTCAGCAAGCCCTCACTTGTATTCACTTTGATCTTAACATCAGATTACCTGTTTGAAGGTTGACTTTAAACAGATAAAAATATGTGAAAGATTTATTTTGTTCTCTTTTTGCGACCCAAGATATGATGACCAGTTGAATGCTTGACAACCCTGAGGGAGGCAAATTCAAGAATCCCACTGATGCTTACAGATAGGCCTTGTTACACTACAGATTTCTTCAAACTGAAGATGGCAGTTTACATATGTTGTTTAAAAGGCCAAACACAGGTCAACTAATTGCAATTAAAGTGACAAGATAACAATACTATAGAGTAGTATAATTACTTTATGCTATGTATAGACCATACATTGAAAATAGATCTGTAATTCCTATAGATTTAGGGTGGAGATTCCACACTTTGTGTACCGGCCAGTGTAATGGTCGCATCAACCTTGGGGTATTCCTGCCCGAGTCCGGTAAAGTAGGTTCCTCCAAAAATCAACACAAGGTGCCGAGATTCAGTTGCACGCATAGACACAAACAGCGAAAATAATTCTTTACGTCAATGATACGGCAAACTGCACGCAAAAAAAATTGGGTGCGCATATCCAAAATTTGTGCATTATGACATGACGCGATGCATCATCGGCAAAAACCTGAATACCCCCAATTTGATCCTCCATGCCAGAATAAAATTGATGGCGAGTCAGTGATCTCCGCTCTAAATCTATGGTGCATCCCCATTACCTGCTGATGGTAACTGAATAGCAATTTCACATGGTCAATCATCAATGAAAGCAAGGCTATGCATTTTAACAAGCTAAATCTTTGACCTCACTTTCATTGGTGATTGATTGATTTTCAAACAAGATGGTTCACAAAACAGTAGTCTTGCCTGCTTTGTCTGCATCATTTACCTTGGTTCAAATTGTGATGTGAGTGCAGAAAGTCGTATCTGCAATAGCTGCCATTTGTCATAAATTTGGATTGCACATTTTATAATCTCCAGTCTTGGGTCAGTGGTTCTTGAAATGGTTCTTCAGGTGACAGTATCACCTGAAGAACCATTTCAAGAACCACTGACATAAAACTGGGAATTCTGAGTGATTTTTCACATTCTTGTGACAAGGCATAAATAAATATAACTTAAGGCAGCCATTGCAGATAATACTTTTTTGCACTCACATGACGAAATTTTCTTTTGATTGGGCTATATGATAAGCTGTCCAATACAACAGATAATTGCATATGCAAAATAAACCTTGCATTTAACTCTAAACTTTCCAATTTGGAAAACATTCAGTTGGGCAAACAGGGGAGAAAAAGCACATGGCAACCAACTACAAAAATATTCACATGATCATAGGGATCACAAGTCAACATATTCCACCATATTTCACATAGAAAAAACAGTTCTACGTCAAACATATTGTGTTCTACAATATAACTCCTTTCTTCATAAGCAAAATATCTGACCAATTCATTCCATTTTAAATCTGAGCATTTTTGTATTTCCAATATCATTTGGATCTGGGACATAGACATTGCACTGCTAGTTCAAACATGAAATAAAAGAAAATATGCTCAACATTTACACAGATCCATTTTGTTAAATTATTAGCAATTGGGATATTCCAGACATTACTGGCGGCACACCCCTTCCATAAGGAAGCAAAGAATTCCCAAAATCTGTACCCATATTTTGAAGCAAGAAGTCAAATCACAAAACAATAATATTTAACATAAAAAAGAAAACCACTAGAGGCAAGTAAATTTTGAAGTCTGGGAATTCCAAGCATAAAAAATAGCTATCAGGGGGTGTGCCGTAAGTTTCTTGAACAGTTCAATAACACGAATACCATCTTAGCTACAAGTACTAAATAAATGCATGTTCATATACCCCCATGATGATTACCTTGATCATAGAACTTCCAAGATCCATTTCAAATCCTGACATGACCTGAAATTGACATGATTCTTCTGCAGGCCTGTTAGGGCCTATATCAATTAGCAAATGTTTACATTTTACATCTCAAAAACAATGACACTGATTCAATTCTTGCCACATCAGGATTTGTGATGGAGCTAAATAGATTATCAAGATTATGGACATCTACAATAATCTACTAGTACAACACCAAAACTTTGTCATTTGATTATTCTTCAATTTATAAGCTTTACTTCACTTTTCTTCAGTTTCTCTGACTAAAAGCTAGTTATGATTCTTTCGTAATTCTTTCTGTGTGATTTTGTTTTTTCATGGGCCATCAACAAGGTACATGTAGGAAGGTGCCCATAATGGTTTATTATTACATGTATCACTGAAAGTCATGCTTAACCATACCACAAACAGACAAATCATTGTCAGTGTAACAAGGAACACTTTATGACATCTGTTAAGTATATAGTGCTGTAATCGTCATAGACGCAGGTACAAAGTATATACCAACTATATTTTGAAATAATTATAAGAAATTGGACTGTAATTGGGCTATTTAATGTCCAATGAAATTACTCGTCGTATAATGCTTTGGGGACTTTTCAACGCTTTGAACGAATGTCTATTATTTGATCAACACTAAATAGGCAGGCATTATGAGGCTTTCCTTCATCCGCAAGTTAACATAATCCCACTTACACCCATACCGTAGATAACCAGCGCACTGCGTCTCCTGCAGTTTGTGCTGTATTCAGCTATGTCTGCACTTAAATGTATCAATTCATGATGTGAAGAGGCCCGCCTATTTGGTGTTGATCAAAGTATAGCACTGTGGGCAAGGCAAGCTGATATGATACACATGGTTAAGTAGTGATGTGTGGAACTTGATAAGCACAAGCCATTTCATCCTATGTAGTAAAGTGTTCCCCAGTGAAATTTCTTTGAACAAATAACATATCTCTACAGCCATAAATGTATAGTAACCTTAATTCGTACAGTAGTAGCTCTCATCCTCAATAATGGTGCATTCATAGTCCAACAATTTCACAACGATTTCATCGCACGACGTCTGTCGATACGCAGTCTTCAAACGGGCTGCGCATATTGCGTTATAACTCTTGAAGACTGCGTATCGGTAGACGTTGTGCGATGAAATCGTTGTGAAATCGTTGGACTATGAACGCACCTTAAGGAACACGGTGCAAAATACACAAAAATAGACAGGTATATATGAAATGTTACAACAAAATACATTTGATAATAATAATGCACATGCATGTTAATTTTGCTAAAAGAACACCGACATGTGCAAATCATTATTTTTACTATGTACAGAAATGATATGGTAATATAATACAACTTCTTGATCATTACTATCTTCTACAACATCCTCGCACAAAAATACACAGAACTGGGCAGGAAGCATCTCGGTGCTTTTTAAATGCAACTTTACAGCAATTCAATTTCAGATCACATATTCTATAGTCTTGGACAAGACAAGTATTCACTAGGAACCTTTGCTATCAACTCAAGTGTGTTTTATTAGTCCAAATAAAAAAAATAGTTAAGCTCAAAGCTCATGAGTGGCTTGAAAATTGAAGCAATGCATTTTTAATTTTTTTCCCAACTTGGGTTTTTTGTGGTATATCAACAGTGAGCTCCATATGTTGACATTTCTCAAAGATCAAGCATATTTCATGGTTTAAAATAAAGTAAAAAAGTATTTTATTTTTCCATGTGCATAAATTCGTTTTTGGTGAAGAAAGTCTGATTTTTTCAACAACAACAACAACAACAAAAAGAATTCTAGAAAAAAATCTAAAATAAATAATAAAATCTTGAAATAAAAAAATTAACGCATAACTTTTTTCAAGATCACCAGATTTTGCAAACACACGTGGCAGCTTTGAGACAAACCTTTTTTTATTTGGCCCGACACACAGACCAAAAAGATGGGGACTAGCCAATAGAATTCATTGGATCAGTAGCAGAGACTGATATGTGTTGATCTCTTATACATGAGTATCATTCATATCATTAAAATGCACAGCATGTGTAAGAGACAAACTCTTAATCAGTCTCTGCAACAGCTCTACTTTTCTGTCTTGTCATAGAAAAACACACTATTAATAGAATTATATAGCCCATAGATTTACAGGGGAGATACAAGGCACGCCGCCATTTTTATTCCGGCATGGAGACAAAATTGGGGGTATTCAGGTTTTTGCCGATAGCTTACCCATGATGCATCGCACCTTGTCATAATGCGCGAATATTGAAACACGCACACACGCTTTGCGTGCAGGTTGGCGTATCATTCGCGTAAAGTATTATTTGCGCAGGTTGTCTCTACGGCGCGTAACCAAGTCTCGGCACTCAGAGTTGATTTTGGCGCGAACCGAGTGGACCCGAATACCCCCAATTTGAGCTCCATGGCTGACGACGCCATTACACAGACTAGTGTACAAAGCCTGGTATCTCCACTGTAAATCTATGATATAGCCTAAATTGTGAAAAAGAAGCATTTGGCATAAGAAGCCTCGCAATTTTTTAACTGGTAGATTTATAATTTAGTGTTATTTCTTAAACAGATATTTATACCCGTCAGCTGACATATGTACAAAACAATAGGTTAAATTTTCAAACTGCTTAGAATATACATGCTTGAATTATTCGTGTGAAATATTGTGCGTAAAATTTGATTACCCTGTGACAGGCCTTCGATACGTCTTATTTGAGCAAGCAAATCTTTTCAACAAGGAATAAAAGAGCAAGTCATTAAATAAAAGGTTTACGATATTCTTGTCACAATGAACTCTCTATGTATGCACAGCCGATACATAATTGTTGACATTACAATGTATCGATTGCTAATAGACAAATGCAATAACAAATTTTGTGCACCAACATCGCATGTACAGCAAGCACTCAAACAAGCAACCAATCTACAGCCCTAATCAGTATGTAGTAACAGCACACCAGTGTCAAATGCATTTGGTGTTAAAATATGCCACACAAATTTGTTTTAAGAATTAATCAGCACAACGGAGGTAGGCCTTGGACAATTGCACAACTTTAACTCTGGCAGGCCTGCGACTCAAAAATAGACCCTCAGGCAGGGGTGTTTCTTGATGCCTGGTCTATAATGTCAGAACAGATGCCTGTAACTTAGTGCACTATGTTACATTGTAAAAATGCGTAGTTTATTTTGTACATCTATATCTCAAGATTGTGCCGCTTAATGTGTCTTGATAAGGTACATCTCACTAAAGGTTACTGTCTCGACAAACTATATAAAATGTGAACAAAATGACTGACTACATTGATACAATTCATAATCCATGTTACTTTTGTTTTCAATTACAACACAGAATTTTGTTTACGAACATATGGATATGACTTCAAATTTAGTTCATAAAATGTAGGGTTTATTGGTCAAGCCGAAAGTGTTCAAAAACGTAAAGATGAGGCTGATCAAATAAAAATATGTAATTCCTACATTGTGAGGATAGTATTATGCCCAATTGTGCTTTATGTCGTAGTATGATTCCTCACTACACTGCAAGTTTGCTGATTTCTGTTGAAGAGCTCTTTCTATGATGGATGGAAGCTGGGGTTGGTATAGTGTCGCCAGTTGTTGAGTCAATAGGTCTCGGAAGGCCAGGTTTGGTGACGAATTGAGGGGTAGCCCGCATACCAAGATTAGTCTTACCGCCTTTTGATTTGGCCATGTTGTAATCGCCGGAATCAAAGTATTTTTGCTGCACAAAATAAAAAGGTACATTTGAAATTATAAGGACTGATATTAAAAAATGCATCAAATTTAAATGAGTAAATTATTTTGATCACCAATCAAGATATTTATAACTTTATAACTAGGCCAGTTTGTGACTTTTTGGGGGTACTATGAGAACAGCAACACCATAATACAGTAACTTACCACTGTGATTGCTTCCTAAAAAAGAAAGATATGTTGAAATTGGAGACATTTACCAAGAATTCTGCTGTGATTTAGCTTAATCAATACTGTGTCAAATTCAATTTGTGCAAGGGGAAAACTCAAAATAAAAAGAGAAATTTTGTCCAACAATGAGATTTTAAAGAAATTATAACTGAGGAGTATAAAACATTGAAAGAGGACACAAACACAATACTGTGAGTAGAAGATGGTTGAATAAAATTATTTTTAAAGACAATTATGTTGATTTTTGAGTCCTACAAATGTAAATGTGTTTGCACTAATCACAAATCACAAAGATAGGCAACTCCATTGATACACCAGAGTTAGTTATGATCAACAAATCGCTGCTGTCACTTTGTGTGCTCATTGGCTTGACATGGTGATAATGAGATTGGGGTGCAAAGGGTTCTGGGTTACTGAAATTCATGGGTAATCCCTTTTAACCTGCTGTGGGCATTAGGGTATACTTGGATTTAACCCTTTGAACCCTGGCTATTTCATGTGTATCTCTACCGCTGACCCGGGCCAACTCGAAAAGTTAAAAACACAATATGACCCCTAAACTTACTTGGATTTTGATTTCCCTTCCTTCACTTTCTCATTTTACAGTTAGTCTGAATTGTTCCAATAATCAGCATTCACAAAAGAATGTTATGTCGACCAACATATTCCACATTTACGTTGTAGTCTATAGACAAATCCACATTTGTAGAAAATTGTGATCGAATTTATGAAAATATGAGGATTTTTTCACCTCTTTTCAGTTACTATAAGGTCGTGCGTCTGGAACTGACACTAGGAAAAAGGTGGTGGCGTTGCACTTTTGCGGATGGCATCTTCATAAATTGACTATAACTTTTTAACTACATAAGCTATTTTTATAATTTTGGTGTCTTTTTAAAGCTAAAACATGCACCTTTCTGTGGTGAGAAAATCATTGGTATAGAATCTTGGGTGGTAGAGTTGTGTGCCTTTGTTTCGGGAACACCAAGGGTGGTGGAGGTTGTGGAAGCGGAGGTTCTGGAAGCAGGCCATACAAAGTCTATGGGGCTTACTACCTCTCATTAGTCAAACTGTAATAATTTTACATTGGAGTGACACAAACTCATCATTTTGGTCTTATTTTAAAGGTAAACCATCTAGCTACTTATTTTTATGTGAAAATATTGGATATATGAAGAATTGTTAATATTTACATTAAAATTATGATTAATCTACCTGGTACTTGCATACATTTGCATTGCGCGGTGATTTTTTACAGTATTTAGTGCCTTTCAAACTTGAAATCAAAATAAAATTTGAATTAAACATCACACCCCATAAAGAGTATACATTTTCTTAAAGGAAATTGCACAAGGAATCCAAATAAGGCATTTAAAAAAGTCTAGGAGGTAGAGTTTTTATGTCAGATCTGGAAATGTTAACTTTAAAATATTATATTAATGCCCAAAATTTTCCACAAATTCAACTTAAATTTTCTTCAATGTAATAAGTAAGACATTCCTAGAGTATACATTTTCTAGAGGGGAATTATATGAGGATTTCAAATCAGATAAGAATTGGAGGGTAGCAGTAGAGGGTCTTGTGATAGTGTAATGAAAATGGGGTATGCCCTCCTTGAAATAAAAACATCACTTTTGTGCCCTCTCAGAAGCCCCATCACTTTTCTTTACTGACTCTACTTCAGACATTTTTCGTAAGCATGGCAAGTGAGTAAGCTTACACAGACCTGTCAAATTTGGCCACCTCTACCGAAGCTCACGATCTCAGCATTCTTAAAACCACTAATGAACATTATTTCAATCAAAATTACCTCCACTTTATGTTGAGATATGTTAAAATGTCGGCAATGATCAAAGAAGTAGAAAATATTTATGTCAAAGAAAGCCGAAAATCTGTTTGTTTTGATTTTCACGGCAAATTCTCGCCGCTCAAAAACGTGAATTTCTCAAGATTGTGAACAAATTCTGAGCTTAGAATCACTCCAAAATGTCGGAATACATACCACTAATGTAATTTAATTATGTGGAATTAAAATTCTTGTCATTGATTTATTAAATCCAGAAATATTTCCGTGAATTGTCCTCCATGTTTACATTTATTTCTGCACTTTAAACTGTTCATGTTGCCCGCCTGTAGCGTGTGCATCGCGTACTCCGGTGAACTTACGCACTTGATGGCGCAGCTTGCTCTTAGCTCACGCGTGCGTTAGACGCGCTCTAAACAGCATAAATAGCGGTGCAAATCTGAATCGCCACTCAGTTGGCCTTCCGGCCAACAATGAGTACACTCTCCCCCCCCCCCCTTCTCCGATACTATAAAGCTATATAAATAGCTATGCTTTTTGAGAGTCCCAAATATACTATAGCTATATTAAATAGCTATGCCCTATAATACAGTCCCAAATATAAAGCTATATTAAATAGCTATGCCCTATAATACAGTCCCAAATATAAAGCTACATAGCTATTCATATGTTGTCCCATCTATCCTGTGGCATTATTGCCGTCCTATATATTGTCCCATCTATCCTGTGGCATTATTG
>JXSR01S015803.1:27289-42342 GCA_000969725.1 Ophiothrix spiculata
TTGTCGTAAACAAGTTTCTTTGAAGTACATCTGAAAATGATACGTACAACGCGAGGGTGAAATGAAAGACGATTTTTATTCGTTTGAAAAAAAAACCGGTTGTAATTGGTTCAGCTGGTGCTTATTTTGTGATATGAACATTCCAATGAACAAGGTGAACAAGGTCAAATACAAAGCTACTTTAGTTTAACCAGTTCCAAAACATCAAAATGTCTCCAAGAAACCACTTGCAACAAAAGGAACTCCGATCACAAGCAAATGTACGAAAATATGAAATTCATCGAGAGTTAGAAGTTAAAAGTGTTAGTGTTATGTAATTTTTCCTTGTTGTTGTTGCTGCTGTTGTTTTTCTTGTTGTTGTTTTTCCTTATTTATTACCCTATACTTGGGATTGGTTGGGGGAATGAAAAGTACAGAGACAACCACTGGATCCCTCTTGAAAACAAACATGTCAAAAGACATTTTAGTTAACATTGTAACCATACCATTATGTAATTCTCGTTTTGAGAGAAACATAATTTGAAGTTTGTAACGTTTTAAACTTAAGTTTTAAGGACGTCTTGGGACATGCTACGTTTTGACAAAGGTTCAGTTATCCCCTTGGTTTACCGTAGCACAATGATCCATTCAGTTTCGAACCATGTTCGGACATGTCTATAACTACTGACGTGACCATGACCATATTAAGTAGTAATACACAGTAAGAGCACCCAAATATTGTAATTGTAACAGCTGAAGCAATTAGCATCAAAATAATTGACTTTGATATCATTACAGAAGGGCTGTACCGTACTCGAACTTCACACAGTTTTTTAACTATTTTTGGTAGAAGCTTCGCTGAAAAAATTGAACCAAAGGAAGAGCATATGGATAGGGTCAAATTATCACACAGATAATCTGAACAAATCTTTTATACCGGTATATAGTAACTTCGCTGAAAAAAATGAACCTAATTTCAGTAACATTACGTGTACTAGGTCTCTGGTAAATGTTAAGCCTGTTTTTATACATGTAAATTTACTAAAATAATATATACTTTGCTTTTATATTATAGAAAGTTATCCATTCCTATAAGTTTTGCTTCATTTTACGTTCTAATAATTCAGAAATTGTCGATGAATATGTTTCAAATCCAATCAGGAGCAATATGTTTGGTTGTATTATGAGTTATCTTTGTCGGTCATGAGAGAAACAACAAATTGATTCATGGATTGAAATCTATAAAAACTGTTCTTATTGGCTTCTTGACTATCATAAGAGCATAAGAGCATGCAACCTGCCAATCAGAATCATTGTAAGACTAGTAATCATGGAAACAATGACAGCGAGTGGTTGGATAATTAGCTTCAACGGTGTCAGCTACAATTACTTAGAATCATTTGTGACCCTTTAGGGCAACTGGTATCTCTTGCAAACGCGACATGTATCCCTTTTGCTTAACCACGTGCTTCAAACAACATGACCAATGAGCAAAGGAAGAGCATGGAAAGGTAAAATTAAAAAATATCTCATGTATTAAAGTTTACCATAGTCTTACATGATCTCTGTGTTCCTACATTTTCCATATCTCAAAATGAGATAATTTTAGCAACATTGTCACATTATTTGCCTTCTAGGTTAATTTCAAGCTATACACGTATTATAAAAATACTTTGTTTTCTTATGGTAAACTTTCTGGATGTTGGTTTTGGACAACTTGAGCTGCAAGAACTTATATATGCAAGACAGGCTACTTTGAAAAACTTTCATCATGGCGTCCGACTGTGGTCGACGAAAGTAAAGTTGCCTTTTTAGAATGACTTCCGTTCTTATAATGTAAGTTTGGAATCTTGATTCATTTCAGGTTCTAATAATTCAGAAGTTAGCAATGATGTCTGAAATCCAACCAGGAGCAATATAGTCGTATTTTATCAATATCATGATTATAGCAATATATGGGTTATCTTGTCGGTCATGAGAAAGATGAAGCAACCAATTGGTACATGGATTGAAATATATAGGACATGAAGAACTGTTTTCATTGGCATCTTGACTATATAAGAGCACGCAACCTGCCAATCAGAATCATTGTAAGACTAGTAATCATAGAGATAATGACAGCGAGTAGTTGGATAATTAGCTTCAACGGTGTCATCTACAATTACTTAGAATCATTTGTGACCCTTTAGGCCAACTGGTATCTCTTGCAAACGCGACATGTATCCCTTTTTGCTTAACCACGTGCTACAAACAATTGTTGGAATATAACACTTAACTTAAGTTTGAAGTAAATTGTTGCATGGATTGAAGACATGAAGAGCTGCTTTCATTGGCTTCTTGACTATATAAGAGCACGCAATCTGCCAATCAGAATCATTGTAAGACTAGTAATCATGGAGGCAATGACAGCGAGTAGTTGGATAAGTAGCTTCAACGGTGTCAGCTACAATTACTTAAAATCATTTGTGACCCTTTAGGCCAACTGGTATCACTTGCAAACGCGACATGTATCCCTTTTGCTTAACCACGTGCTTCATACAATTGTCGGAATATAACACTTAACTTGAGCTTGAAGTAAATTGCTATTGAAATGTCAATTATGAATTCAGAGATGGCTCAGCATATATTTTGCTAATTGATGGCTCTGAGAAAAGGATGGTGAAGTTACCCTTAATGATGATTCTAAAAGTGCTTGGGATTCTAAAGGTGCTTAGTCTTTTATGATTTTAATGTAACTACTTTACTTGCAAAGGAATAAAAACATCTACAGGTTCTTACTTTTATCTTTACTTCTTACTTCTCTTTTCCCCATTTTCTAACGTGAAATAAAAATAAACGAGACAGTTCTAGAAAATTTTATTGGAATAATTTGAGATTATATAATGATAAGAACAAAAGATGATTAACCAAAAAAACAAGCCATTAAAATTTTTCATCAGTTTTTGGATATTACTATAACTACCCAAATTTTAGATATTCGGGTGAACAAATAAAAGCGTTATTAATGTTTAGGGCGTGTAACTCAAAATTGGAAATATATTCGGAAATAAGTTTAGGGAACTAATAAAATGTGATATACTAGTATTGCCTGTGATTTATTGGTCCACCCTGTAGTTAGGATAATATGCGATTTATATATTAAAAACCTAAACTAAAATACAAAGTATTCTTTTTCAACTTTATTCTCATTTCACTAGAGCAGGTCTCACATAATCGATAGGCATCCAGAGAGTAAAGTATAGCTCGAGGAGTGTTGGTAAAACTAGGAGAACTGGTGAGTTCTGCAGCAGGAATTACAAATATGTTTGTTATAGAAGGTGAACCACGCCCCTGGTGTATTAACAGTTAGCTGTACAAACAGAACAATAATTTTGAAAGAGTATCTCCATGACGTATATAATGTTGACCTGCCTTGGTTTTCTTTAGTGCAGGTATGAATTTGGTTGCTAGCTGTCACTATTTTCACCTACTTCACACATTCAAATAAATACATCTTTTCTTGGGGTTGAAACTTTTAAATAATCAAACTTGCTCTTTGGAAAAGAAAGTGGACCATGAATACCTACAAAAATGAATTAGCTACATGTAATTCACCACAAAATATCTCTTGTGGTGGTATCTGAATACCGGGTCTGTCTTGCATTATGTAACAATATACATGTAACATTTTTACTCATATTTGTCATTATTCGAGTTGTCTGAGTCAAAACAAACTTCTTATAGGCTATGAAGCCTGTACATAGATGCAATCTTCGCTCATTTGACTTATGTTCTCAAAACTACCTAATATGAATTGAGTGTAATAACTTAACATTGTATTTAAGAAAATCAAAACCCACATGTATCTCCAACTCTGTTGAATTCGGCAAGCTACACTTGAAATCATTGCTTACGCGGCACTTGAAACTAGTCACATTGAAATGATTCTTTTGGAACAGCACAGAATGGTTGTCTATTTCTAATATTCATTTTTAAATTCAAAATGTTAATAACAAGTTCACATTTTGGAAACCATTATTCACACAAAACATAAAAATGCTTACCATGCAAGCTTTGTCCAAAACAAAAGCAATCGAACTGATAGAAATTACCAATAATTGACTATTTGAACTCTACCAAATATACCAAGGATACTAAATTTAACAATGGTATCTGAAAGATGATAGTCTGATAAACCCAGCTAGCATAGGATGGTGCTGGGATTTAATTTCTCTTGTAGAGATGGGTATTCAATGCACTGCTGAGATATCTTTCGTGTCATGACAACCATCTTCAATTCATAATTAGATTGACTCCATGAACCACAAACAAGTGTATTTCATGAGAAATTGTAGCACAAACCAGGAACTTTCATTGTAAACTGTATTGAAAAGTTTAGCCTTATTCTTGAAAAATATGTGTTGGTTTGCATTCACAGGTTATCAAACAATGTCATAAAGATTGAATCAACAGACAGCAAACAATTGAGAAATTAACGCAATATGAGCTTGGAATCTGTCGTTGTCGGATCAGTTTTACGTGATTCAAAATATTTTTATTAATTAATTATCTATTATTTCTATTATTTTTTGTAAATAATTTTTTTGTGTAAAAATTAAAAAGACCGTCAATCCAAATCCGATTTATTACGATTTCGTCAATGTTGTACGGTTAACGTGTAGCTACGTTAATTTAGAACAGAACAATGAATACTCTTTAGATATTTTAGACATTTGACGCAGTTTATTTGATGAGGTTCTGTATATATCTTTAAGGCTACCATTGTTGATATGTTATGATAAAACTGTTTTTCACCTAGGTAATTTTTTGGAGACAACAAACTATTTGTACAATAATTGGTTGCCTCATTAATAATCACAGGTTTTTGTATCGAAAAAAGTAATTCATTTATATTGAATTGGGTTTACATCACAAAAGCGACCTGCCAGTTATAGTCGGACTTTTACAATAAATAATCTAATCACTAATAATAAACGTTTAGCTTTCGTATTCAACACACTATGTTTCACAGCTTTAAACAAAAGAATTAAAGTTTTTTAACAAAATCATAATCCGATTTATTACGATTTCATCAATGTTATACGGTTTACGTGTAGCTACTTTCATTTTAGAACGATGGCTACTTGTAAGATATTTTAGACACTTGACGCAGTTTATTTGACGAGGTTCTGTATTTATTTTTAACGCTACCAATGTTGATTTGTTTTGATAATTTAATGAAACTGTTTTTCACTACCGAGGTAACATTTTTGATGACAACAAACTGTTTGCACAATTATTGGTTGTCTCATTAATAAAAAAAAAAAAAAGGTTTTAATATTCTTGATTCATAAAATAAATATTGAATTTGGTTTACAACACATGAACGACATGTCAGTTATAGTCGGACTTTAACGATAAATAATCTTATCACTAATAATAAACGTTTTGCTTCCCCCCTAAGGTTTTTTCCCCGCTTCGTAAAAATGCAAAAGCAACCGGCCCCAGGCATTTGGGTAATCTCTTTTACATCCTTAGCGGTCATTTTGATGAAAAAACTAGGGGGGATACCACCTAAGGTGGGGTTAGGGTAGGCCGTCAAAGTTGGGTGTAGGGGGGTTGGTGAAATCCCGGTGAAAGTCGCCATTTAAAAAAAGTTATGCACGCCATAAGACTCAAACTTACAAAACATGTTCGAATCATCAATTCCCTTAATAATTAGCAAAAAACCGGACGAAAATTCGTTATTTTGAACTTTTATAGCAAAATTTTGATTTTGGTGGCCATTTTTGCCAAAATTCAATTTTGCTTGATTTTCCAATCCGAAAGTACTTTATGACGTCATAATTACGTAACGCCTTGGCCGATTTTGATGATCTTAGTATCGTTGGATAGTGGAGGGTCATACCTTTCTATAAATATTAATAGCAAAACCAAGTTCATAGGGGGTTCCGTTCCAAAATATTAGGGGGGGTTGCAACAACAACAACCCCTCCCCTTCGGAGGACGTGTTACAAAAAATAGCTTAGGAGAATAAGGGTTAAACAAAAGAATTACATTTTTTTAACAAAATCCAAATCCGATTTATTACGATTTCATCAATGTTATACGATTTAGGTGTAGCTACGTTCATTTTAGTACAATGACTACTTGTAAGATATTTCAGACATTTGATGCAGTTAATTTGATGAGGTTCTGTATATATTTTTAATGCTACCAATGTTGATTTGTTTTGATAATACAATGAAACCTGTTTTTCACCGAGGAAACATTTTTGATGACAACAGACCATTTGTACAATTTTAAGTGGCCTCATTATATTAAAAATCGCAATTGAGTTTACATCACAAAAGCGCCCTGTCAGTTATAGTCGGACTTTTACCAAAAATAATCTAATCACTAATAATAAACGTTTTGCTTTCGTATTTAACGCATTGTTTTTTACAGCTTTAAACAAAAGAATACATTTTTTTAACAAAATAGTTACCAAAAATTGTTATGCGTTACCAAATATTTGAACTGACCAAGTGCTTATTGTTATACATAAAAGTCTCAAAAGAATTACTCTGTGGAAATTCTTTTTTTTTTTCAGGTATACGTTTTTAACTTCAGGATATATAATGCATTCTTCCTATTTTAGATAGTGGTCAGAATGATTATAAAAGTGTAAAGAGTGACTTAAATATAATATACGGTATTTTAACTCTATGTAAAGATAGTTGCAATGAATGATCAAAAGTTACAAAAATAAGACAAATGATATATGTAATCCCACGGGAACGTGATTGAATGGCATTTTATACTCAATGAGAGTTTAATAATACAACAGCTTGTAGAAAATGTCTAACCTTATGAACTAATATGTGAAATTTATATTGCTCACAAATTATGAAAATCGCACACGAAGAGTTTAGGGGCGCACCATTTGATTTTCAGGGGGGGGCATGGAAGTTGGGGTCGAGTCAAGTTTGTTTTTTTAACCGCCGAAGGCGGCGACATTTTATTTTTTCGCCGCCTTCGGCGGCAAATTTTTTTTTATTACATTTTTTATGTTTTTCTTTAATTTGAAGTAGTCGGGTAAAGTTTTTTTTTTCTTACTCATCTTTGGGTCAAGATTTTTTTTTTCGCCGCCTTCGGCGGCGAAGTTTTTTTTTTCAAAAAAACTTCCATGCCCCCCCCCTGAAAATCAAATGGTGCGCCCCTTAGTTCAGTCGAATTGTGACTTTCTATCCCGAGTATTTGCGTAGATATCTCATGAAGCACAGTTGGAAACCAGGCATAGAGGACCTGTAGGTCAATAGTTTTAGTCTCAAAACCTGGCTAATATTGAATGCTGCTTATGTCATTCAAAAATGTTTATTAGATGCATTATGGTTAACTAGTTTCACTCTAGTCAAGCTTTAGATGTCTACTTTGAAAAGTTAAAATGCTGAACGAACGCGAGCATTCTGTATATTAATTTAACAAATCATGTAGCAATTATTGTTCTGACTGTTACCGATGATATCATGGATTTGTAGTACCTATTTCACTCATGAAGTAAAAAACGAAAAGTTGCATTAAAATAAATTAAAATTCACATTACATTAATTTACAAATATTCATATACAACTGACATTTTTAAATATAAAAATTCTTATATTTTTTTGCACTTTTGCAGATAATTAAAATAATTGCAATAAATAGAAATAGGAAGACAGAAAAGAACGTCTAGTAGGACAGACAAGAAAATCTGAAATCTATCTAGTGAAGGGAATGTGATAAAAAAAACCAAAAAAATCATCGAACTTAGTTTAATGTTATTTTAATTGAAGATATACAATTCTATTATAACTTGACACACTCGCTCAGGTGTACATTCCCCTTTTCCCTGAAAACTTGTTTCCTACAAGTACAAGAGTGACTTAAATACAATACGGTATTTCAACTTTATATAAAGGTAATTGCTATGAATGATCAAAAGTTACAAAAATAAGACAAATCATGACATATGTAAGTAATCCCACGGGAACGTGATTGAATGGCATTTTATACTCAATGAGAGTTTAATAATACAACAACTAGTAGAAGATGTCTAACCTTATGAACTAATATGTGAAATTTATATTGTTCATAAATTATGAAAATCGCACACGAAGAGTTTAGTTCAGTCGAATTGTGACTTTATATCGCGAGTATTTGCGTAGATATCTCCTGAAGCACAGTTGGACACCAGGCATAGAGGACCTCTAGGTCAATAGTTTTAGTCTCAAAACCTGGCTAATATTGAATGCTGAGTATGTCATTCAAACATATTTATTAGATGCATTATAGTTAACTAGTTTCACTCTAGTCAAGCTTTAGATGTCTACTTTGAAAAGTTAAAATGCTGAAAGAATGCGAACATTCTTGATATTAATTTAACAAATTACGAAGCAATCATTGTTCTTACTGTTACCGATGATATCGTGGGTTTGTATTACCTATTTCACTCACGAAGTAAAAACAAAAAGCTACATTAAAATTAAAATACACATTACATTAATTTACAAATATTCATATACAACTGACTTTCTTGAATATAACAATAATTTTTTGCACTTTTGTAGATAATTAATGCAATAAATAAAAACAGGAAGACAGAAAAGAAACTCTGAAGTTTGTCTAGTAAAGGCAAATTATGTGAAAAAGCCCAAAATGTGACCTTAGTTTAATGTTAATTGAAGATACACAATTCTATTATAACTTGACACACTCGCTCAGGTGTACATTCCCCTTTTCCCCGCTAAATGAAAAATACGTGAACGTCTTACCTGACTGTGCATTGGCTGTAAATACTACAGATAAAACTACAGATAAACATATCCAAGAAAACCGTTGTATTCTAGGTAATGTAGCCATCTGAAAAAAGAAACAAATTAATTCTCTTACAAATGATGCAAATTTGGCTATATTTTGTTTCCATTTTATAGAAATATCGTGAGTAATGCAATTGCAGGTACCTTTTAATTTACTCCATTTTCAAAACTTAGCAAATTACCCTATGGTTCATTTAAAAGACATTACAGATAAGACATGAGATAGTTTTATGTCCCTGTTCATTTAAAGAAACATGTTTTTTTTTTTTTTTTGTAATAAAAAACATTATTCATAGAAAACAGTTGCTGGTACTTTTAGCTCACGCAACGGGGTAAAATAACAAAATTACATTGAGGTCCATTTCATTGAAGGGCATAACAGATACCACATGATATATTTTATGTCCCTGTTCATTTAAACATCGATAATCCACAGGTGATAAATTAATACTTAGTTCACGAGGTTGAACATGCGAAAATGCTTATTCTTTCGCATGCCAAAACTTAGGAAAGAGTGTATTTGTATTCATTTATTCAAGTCTTGGAACCTGCGAGTGAAAGAATAAACATTCAGATTCAGATTCAGATTCAGATTCATTTACACACGTTTGACCTGATGAACTAAGTAATAATTTATCATACTTATTTCCGACATAAGTCGTTTCTCAATCCCATGCGTGAGAAAAAAAGACGTGGATTTGAACTAAACACCCATATATTAATATGTATATACATCGCTTCGATTCCAGCTAAATTTGGTGGCTACGACGGTAGAGCATCCCCTTATACGGGAGGTCCCATGTTCGAATGCTGGTCTTAAGTGTTGACAATGGGAAAATAATCCAGAAGATGGTAAAGTCGACGATATAATTCAAAGCTTAACCGTAATTGTTGAGAGAATAGACAGATAGGCTAGAAGAGAATTGTATTTCCCCCGCAATCTAACACCTACTACAAAATGTATCATATAAAGTTAGAAAATAACTTACCTTTTTGTGTAAATATGATTAAAATTGTCCCTGGGTACCAAAGTAAAAATCTACCTTATCTGGTCCATATGAAGAAAGTACTATTAGGGCCAGTAAAATGAGCAACTTCAAAGAGCAAATATGCCGGTTATATTTTATCCTGCGTTACATTCCCGATCTTTTAATGTCCTGGTACTCTTCTTGACTCGATACCTAAATACTGACAATTTCTAAGCAATGCTACAGGGCTAAATATAACCCCTTAGAGGTCGTCCAGTAGATGTTTGTAATGCCGGAGACTACGGGGGTGTGGCATTGTAGTAGCTTCTTCCTAGAGAGATGCGAACGCAAAATCAGTCGAACTCCTGGTGTCAGATGATTTAGTCCTCCCTATGACGTCTTTAGTATCTCTGCATTTTACGTCACACGATACAAGTTTTTCTTCAGTTATTGCTATTCTTTAGAGACTTAAAGAAAAGGGAAGATAAGCGAATTGAAAGAAAATCAAATTATCTACGATTCTCGTCATATATCAATTGGTACCTACGTGCAAAGAATGATAACTATTTTATGTTTTAGTTGTTCTTAAGAATGTAGTCATCTATGCCGAGTAACTTGGGAAGATTTCGAATCTAGGGCAAATTGTCTAGCCAACACGATGTGAATCCTGAATTTCTGGAAAAAAACATCAAATACAATAATATTTTTTTCAAATTTAAAGAAGCTTAAAACCTAAATTAATAACCAAAATGATGGGATTTCTTCTTAACGGTATTTGGAGTTATGGCGGCATGTAACTCTCAACTCTCTATGGGGTCATTCATTAAGAAAAAAACATCAAAAGCGTGGTATTCAAGCGTAGGTAGTTATTAGCTTTGAAAGTTTTCTTCTGAGAACGCATAGAAATATATTTATTAGATTATTTTTTTCAACTCAACTGGACATGTTTTTGTGGGTGTTTTTGAAACACTAATATTGTGAGAGTTTAGGGCTAAATATCCCGACAGAGTCTGGCTCTCCAGTCAGGGTTAATCTTGTTTTAGGAACACTATAAGAATTGCCCTTGTTTTGGTAATTTGCTCTTTTACCTCAGTAAAAACTATAGACCAACCTAATAATTATATATTTGAGTCATCGCCGATGTTTTCTTGTTGTTTTGATTTAACATGACGCAAACTGGTATTGCATGCTGGTACTCATTAGTTTCTCAGAAACCACTTCTAAAGAAATGTTGAACGCCTTACTTTTTGTGGTCTGTAACTGTCTTTCAAAGTTTTACCCGTAAAAAAAATATTTGGCAACACAACAGCGCAAAGCTTTTCACAGCAAAAATAATGACAGGTAGCGGTAGATGTTCCGCCACATGTAGAAGAGAAGTAGTTTCATGATTCTACTTGAAAAAGGAGTAGTTCTTTTTTAATTGTGCAATTCATGATTCTGATTTGACAATATCCTCACTTTTTTTCTGGCTAAATAGAAAGAATAGTACAACATAGGCCGAAATGTATGCTAAAAATTCTACTTGATTCCGACCATTCAAGTTATAAGCTTTTCAGTATTAAAAGAATCTCCATATGCTGCTGTGCTGAGTGCTGTGTCGGGGCCCCGACAGTAATTAGAAAATGACACATTTTATCACTTTTCTCAAAAATGCAAGCACATTGAAAGAATGTAAAAAATGGCAAGTCCAAGTTACATCGTTGGTAAAATATATAAATGAAGAATGAAACTAGAAGGTTTGTTTTCACGATGTTTTAATAAGAAAATACATTGAAATAATGGTTTGAGGATCGTAATATATACCAGTCAAGGATTCGTTTTAGCTAATAGGCTCAATTGTAGAGGGGACCTTGAGGATGAAAAGTGGATCATGAATTCCCCGATTTTCGTGAGGACGGTTTGTAGGAAACGGAATTGGTTAGAATTGGAGTTTGCAGTACCTGTTCTCACATCAAGGACATCCACGCCAAATGCACGGAAAAGATATACAAAAAATCCTTTGTATTTGCAGAAATAAAAAGAGCCCGAGGAAAATTCTGGGAGAATTTACCGAGGGGACACTCTTACTTGCAAGTTGAACTCATGAATTAAATACTTTATTATTTATTTTGCTAAATCGTGAAATAATGATGATTCTCATTTACATAAATAAATAACTTTGAAGCAATATATATATATTTTGTGAAGCATTTTTGTCATTTTCAAAATGCTTGTTTAGAATTAACCCTCCAATAGGTTTGCTTTACCTTAATTGACTATTTCATTGGTAAATAAACTTATGTGAAGCCAAGACCCCCACATCAATAACATACCGTCCTCTTTTTAATCAGGTAAAAGTCAAAAATTTGTCAAAGATTTAGACCCAATTGAAGGGTGTGTTTAAAAAACTCTCTCAGTCCATTTCTACAAGTTACCTTATCTATACCTTTTGATCACTACTTAGCAAGCTTTAACAAGCCACAAACGCACCAAAACTCTATCATGATTATTTTGTCATACTTCTATTCTTCTAACATCATCCAAATGGAAACCCTTTCACGCACCGTGTCCTCATTTGAGGACAGCTGTAAAATTCACAATTATTAATGTGTTATCACCCCCTCATGAAAATGCAATGTGAGGACATATGCATAATTAATTAATGGAACGCTGGAATAGTTTTGATATGAATATTATTATTCATTAAGAAATGGTGAAATGGTAAAAACGGTAACATTGCTTAAACTAGCATAAATGCCCACAGTTTTACTTATTGCACATACTTTTGTATATACACATTGTAACAAAGTCAACTAATCCAATCTACAAGTACCAATTGTTATCAGTTCTATCAGCATGTTGCAATAGCCACAACATTGAACCAAAAGCCTGAAGTATCTAGAGTTCTTGTCACTTCTTCGAAAATGTTGCACCTGCAGAAATAAAAAGAGCCCGAGGAACATTATGGGAGATTTTTCCGAGGGGACACTCAAACTTGCAAGTTGGACTCGTGCGCGTGAATTGAATACTCTAAACCACCTAATCTATGATAAGTGCTCAAACACCCTGGACAAGGATTTTTCTTTATTTTTTAATTGTTTTTTTTTTTTTTTGGGTGTGTGTGTAAAAATAAACCCTAAGTGTGGACCTATGAAGTATGAAACACTAATAAAAAATGTTTACGGTACGTCATAATAAATCTAATGATGTTGATATGAAAACACCCAACCAAGGACAAGGGCAAAAAGTGTTCTTTTTTACAAATATCTGAAATATGTTAATTAAATTATGTAATCATTAAATACTAGTATGAACTGCTATAAAAACACCCTAAATCAAGTTTTATCCGTAGAAGTTGAATATCTAAGAGTATCTACAAAGTGCCTGTTTTGATACCTACAACGAGATGAATGAGAATCCTCGCATTTCTTCGTTTTGTTTATCAAAACTACCATTACTCCTTGTTATCACTGACGCCCTGGTTACAGGTTCAATTTTGAGTGCCCTCCCTTTGAAATGTTAGTGTTATAGAGTGTGTAATACATTCTACACGAGAGCTTGGTATATGATGAAAACTACTAGTAAATTCCTTAAAGGACCCAAAGAAGAAAGAAAACTAACATGACCTTTCGGACACTGTCATATTTTGTCTTCATATTGCTAATGAGCCACTTAATTGGTTTACCCATGGAATGGTTTCCTACCGAGTCATTAGATAAATGAAATTAAAGTTGTCTACTTTTTAATACTCTCTTATGGAGTAATTACCTTATTAAGTTACTTAACGTGTACTATAATTATATACAAATATTCCAGAATGGGCAAAAATGGGTCAACAATGTACTAACGTTGTCCAGAAATTGTACAAACAATCTTTATTTTTCATTTCTTTTTAGAAGGAAAAGATGAGCTAAGATTACGTAGTGAATATCAAGTGACCATCTATTTCTGCTCAGTTCTCAGCGTGTCCGTCAATCCTGACCCAGGTGAATAATATAAGTGACCAAATGCTCAACCTGATACCTGCACAGATAGCTGTGGTATTCTAGACGTACTAGGGGATTCTTAATCCAATCAAATGTAGGGTTACGTTCGTCCTATGTAGTATTGAAAATGCAATTGAAAACAATTTTACAATATAGATTTTAACAGAGTGAATACTAAATCGCAGATTTGCAATTATTAAGTCCAATAAGAAACACCGTATTTTTGAATTTTGCGTCATTAATATAGAGATGATACAATGGTTGGTAACTGGAAAGATACCGTGTGGAAATGTAGCATTCCTAGTAGCAAGGAATTTATGCTAATTCCATTCTAGTAGAAAATTGCAGATTTGATTGACATTTGGATATTCATTTTAACATCAATTTATATTTTAGACCCTCATTTGGCACGTTTGGATATTCAATCAGACATTCATTTCGATATTGGGCATCCATTGTTAATATTATTGCTTGAGCATTTAATTTCTACGTTACATGACACCATTTCAAATCCAACTTCCCGCCGGTTGACATTCCAAACTAAAGATGACCCATTTATTCAACTTAGAAAAAAAAGGAAAACAAATTTACTTATTTTACGAGTGCTTTAAAAAAAGATTTTGTGTTTGCTGTTTTCTCTGTTTCTTTGTTGTTGTTGTTGTTGTTGCTTTTATATGCATTTTGTTTCTTTCCATAATTATCCATTTTTTGCTTTGACACTAAAATCCATCGAAGTTCCCTGTGGTATAAAGTGCGTCATGAAAGGACTTTCCTTAAGGCTACGTCTCGATCGGCTGAATGTCATGTTTACTGCAAGTTTTTACCTACTTACACCCATCAAAATATATCACAATTTTTGGCGTACATATTGAATAGAGTCTTTAGTTTATACATTAATCTTTACTAGTGATTTCTCGTTCATTATCAAGGTCAAAATGACGCCTAAAGACTACTTCGAAAAAGTTGACCCTTTTTCGCCGAAACCTCATAATTTCAAGTTGTTCGAACAATTCGACTTGTTTCAAATTTTGACAGATTGTAGGCTTGATACTACTTATTGAATTACAAACAATATTTTATAAATATGCTGAGTTGATTTTGAATGATAATGTAACAAACCCGGGTTGTTTTGCCCGAAAATCCGGACGTGAATTACGACTCTGAGTTTGCCCTGTGTTTGCCCTGAGAATTACCTGTTTTAAGTATCTACATTTTGTCTGATATAGGCATTCGCATAATTTACTCACAAATTGAGCATTCCAATGAGGCAAAAATTGCAATTTTTATGTAAACAAAAGAAAAATACGGCATTCTAATGTTTATGT
>JXSR01S015803.1:69316-84745 GCA_000969725.1 Ophiothrix spiculata
TTGCATCAATGTAATCAATGCATCGGTCAAATATTAATCTCTCTAGAATTTTTGAAAAACACGGTAAAAGTGACACGGGGCGGTAATTAGAAAATACATCAGTATCCGACTTTTTGTAAATTGGAATAACTTTAATCCAATTTACTTTGTGAACTGTAATCCCACATGGACCAAACTCTTTGAACTGTAATCCCACATGGACCAAACTGTTTGAACTGTAATCCCACATGGACCAAACTTTCACCAGAAAGTGAAAGTATTTGGACAATACCTTTTACAACTGAAATCCTTTACAAACTGCCACCAGCTAGGCCAAACTTGTTGCCCAAGAACCAACTTGTTTAAAAAGTTTATAAGAAGAACCCTAACAAAACATTGTACATTACTTCACATTTTTTCCAGAAAGTGGTCAGCTTCTCGTGGTTGGTTGGAGTGGAGGAGATGAGGTCGGATGTGGTCGGCTAAGTGGGATTCTGATGTATCTACACTGTGATAAAGAAGCAGCATGGGGCCTGAATGACGATGGAAGTGGTGAAATACATTACCCCTATATAATTGATGATGTGCAGCTCTATAATACAACTGATGCATGCTCGGTCAGTTTGAATTTTCAAATGAAAAGCATGTAAATTGATTTTTTGGTTTTTTGGTCTCATCTAAAAGATTCTATTTTAAGCTTTAAAGTGACACCTTGCTTTTGGTTATTGGATGTATGATTGCAAAGTTACATTCAAATTGGTAAAAGGCATCGGGCTGATTCAGAAAACTATATTTCTGAGAAAATCAAGTTTAAACTTTCTGTATTGGTTAAACGTGAATGGAGAAAGGATTTTTATTTAGGTTTTTAAAACATGTGCCTTATATGTTGGATGTTGGAACCTAATTAATATGGTAGAATACACTTCAAAGGTAACGTTTCTGGTGAAATTAGAATTTCGACCTTGGACGTGATTTTTGACTATGCTAAGCTTCAATGGTCCGTATCTCGTAATTTAATATGCCGACCTGAAGGTACCTTTCGATATGACGGGTCATATGTGCATGCTTCTTGGGCCTGGGGATAAGACGGTTTGGTACCTTAAATGTCCATTTAAGGCCCTGTATCCATAGGCTGTTCTCTAGTGCCATATTCCTGCAATTATGCCCATTTGTCACGTGCTGCAGACAATTAACTTTCATTTTGCTTAGAGACCGTATCAGTGACCTTGTGTAAGCTTGTGTAAAGCATTATGTTTCCTGTGTGTTTCGCATGACAATTAGGGATAATTGCGGGCATATGGCACCAGGGAACAGCCTATGGATACAGGGCCTAATAAGTCCATCTGTTTACATCAAGTTTATGTGCCATAGAATTTGACTTCCTTTTTGTGTAGATTTTCTTAAAAATTTGCACTTATTCTGGAAAAGTTGACCCATTCAAATGCAAAAATGTTGCAGCAAAAATGAGCCAAGAGTTATAGTAACTCTTGATTTGCTTTTTGTCACTCAATAGAGATGAATGCAGCAATTTCATTGGATAACAGCTGAAGGATATTTCTGTATCATGTATGGCAGTAAAAGTTCTGTTATACAAAATCCGTATCTAACTCACTCTCTCAAGATGGCAGCCATAAAAAGAAGACATCAGGACCTTCCCATAATGCCTCACTTCCAATGGGTTTTCAATGGATTTTTTGTATGGGATGTGATGAGAGGGTTTAGGGATGAAACATAGCATAATTAGCAGACATCGGCCTTAATTTGCATTTCCGATATGTTTCATCCCTAAACCCTCTCATCACATCCCATACAAAAAAACCATTGAAAACCCATTGGAAGCGAGGCATTATGGGAAGGTCCTGATGTCTTCTTTTGCAGCCATAATTCTAATAGGGTTACCATACTGGTCAAAATGAGTGTTTATTCCACAAATTGCTTGTGATGTAGTCGTCCATCATCTCCATAATGACTTCATCTGTTTTTGTTTTTGTTTTCTTTTGTCTTACAGTATAGGATTGACATTGGATATGATGGTGCTTGCTATGTGTTTACTCCAAACGAAGGGCTCAGTGGTGGATCTATTCTGATTATAATGTAAGTCACTGGGGAACTGACACTCAAAGATGGATATCATGCTTTGCGTGAATATCGCCCATTTTTAGGGGAACATTTTCTTTTTCTTTTTGATATGTGCTGTTTGCGCAATATATGCCTCTCCATAAAAAAGTATGGCAGTGTGATATCCACTCGTGAATGACCTATACTTTGATCAACACCAAATAGGCGGGCCTCTTCACATCGTGAATTGATACAGATAAGCGCATGCGTAGCTGAAGACAGCACAACTGCAGGAGACGCAGCAAGTGTTGTACGTGTGACTCGCGCAGCAGTATCTATGGCGCGCGTGTAAGTGGGATTATGTTTATTTACGGATGAAGAAAAGCCTCATAATTCCCGCCTATTTAGTGTTGATTAAAGTATAGAAAGGAAGTATGGGAATACTGTAAGTTTTTGAAGGTGTATAGAGACTTGCCATTTTTGAGTTCTTGCAGCAGTGGTTTTACAGCTTGGATGCGACACTAAAAAGGCATGCTTGCCATATTTTGCACGATACCTATCATACATATTGAGAAGATCTCCAATACATAGAGGAGCACTTTTAGGGTAATTTCAATTCCTTATAGGCCCTATTCCTTTTCAGAGTCATCCTCCATTTCCAAACCCCTTGTTCAAATATTTGGTTCACACACTCTTACCAAAAGCAAAGTTGATCCTGAGTGCCTCACCAGTAGGCCTATTCCACACATTCAAGAAATTACTCAACATCAGTTGAAATTAACACAAGTTTTACATTTCATTTTGCAGCTTTTTGTGTACAGTATCAGTGTATTTGATTGGTGGTGTTGTGATGAATTGGGCAGGGGGAGCTACAGGACTAGAATTACTTCCAAATATTGAATTCTGGAAATCACTACCTGGCCTTATTACCGTAAGTTATTAAACACCATGGTCTGTATGCACAAAGGAGTTGACTCTTGACTAAAAGTTAACCCCAGGCTAATGGTTATTCAGTGTCTTGTCGATATGGATCATTCGATGCCCATCGACGCGCAGTCTTTACAGTACACGCGCAATGCACAAGGAATAGCGCGTATAAGAGATTGCGCGCCGATGGACATCGTGAGATGCATATCGACAGACTCTGAATAAACAATTAACAGGGGAGTGAGAGTTCAGCTTTTTACATGACGCTCAGGTATCCCTTATAGAATTCACGCCAAAACACCCCATATCTCCTGAAAATACCCGTTATCTCATTATAAAAGAGTTGTTAAAAAATCACTGGATTTAGCTGTAATTAACTGTGTCCTTTTTGGAAAGGTCTAATGGTTTTGAAAAGAGTCTGGAATTAGGCTGTAATTAACTGTGTCCTTTTTGGAAAGGTCTAATGGCATGAATGGTTTTGAAAAGAGTCTGGAATAAGTAGCTGTGTTCAAACCATTTTTCTTAAATTCTTTTTTTACTTTGTCCCGGTACTTTGTTTGACAGATTTATACATGTATTCAGACGATACATCTAAGCATAACTTGTGTGTGGGGCATGGTTTACAAACTTGAAAGTTATGTTATTATCTGAACACAAACCAATTTGAAAACACATTTGAAATAGATTGTCAGCTATTATGTTAAAAAGGAAAATATAATCTTCTCCGAGTTGCTAAATTTATAGGGGCAAAATATACCTAATGAGCTGATTTCAGCTTTTTTATGGCTTCAAAAGAGTCATAATTTGAGCTTTTTCTTTCATTTTCAGCCTGTTTTGGCATTTTTTCACAATTTTTAGCTTTTTTTTATCACTCTCACACCCCTGAATTAACCAAATTGCCTTCTGCTGGAAAATTATTTCAATATTTTAAACAGATAAATGATGCAGTAAACAGATGAATGAAACAAACCTTCAAAAAGCATATGAATTGTTACACATTTTTCCAAAAATGTGTCATTTCTCAGCTGCAAAAAATCATTTAGACCCAGACTAAACTAACTCTTTTGTGCATAAGGACCTTAGTTAGAATAATGTTAAGTATTGGAATACAATATTTGTCATAATCCAAGATTTTTCAGCCTTAACAATGAAAGGTATTCACACTTGCTAATATAAATATGTGGATAATTTGTCGGTAAATTGGTAACTTACGGATATTGAAAACACAATTTTAAATTTTTGTTTTTATTAATTTTTCTCATTGATTGTGAAAGAGGCTTATCTCTTAAATATATAAAAATGATTTGGCTCAATCTTTACCACCAAAATCCCATATTTTCTAAACATTTCTGTTGGAGGTCCCTCCAAAAACGTCATCCCCATCACACTTTTACACTCCCGGTCAAAAGTCTTTGTGCACCTGTTACATCAGACATAATAACCTTGTTTATATCAAATTATCCAATAGTTTTGTTAAAATCCTGTTCGTGTACATGCTATATTTACCTAACATTGATAAATCAAACCACCTTGCGATTTTTGACCTTCCGTAACCACTGATATTTGTAATTTTCTAAACCTTCTCAAAACCCCACGTAAATTTCCCATAGAGCTGAACCTACTTAATTATTCATAAGCAATTTTCCCCATGTAAAGCTATAGGAGATTTTTGCATCTTTTAGACGTGGAATTTTACACAAATCCGCAGTAAGTTATTTAGAATTTTGTTTATGCGTAAACGAAAGGAATAGGTTGTGTACATATTGAAACGTTTATAAAGCATGAACAAGATTATATTTAAAGCTATATTTAGCTGTTTTTTACTGTTTGTTTTGGAAGGAAAATTTTGATTTAAAGAAAATGCATAGATAAATTACCGGGAACCATTGAATTAAAGATGCTCTATGAACATTTTGAAAGTGTGATGGACATACAGGCAATGATTCGTTGTGTTATATTAATGTCAATACCATAAGGCCAAAACAAAAATATTGTTTGTTTGTCCATAACGGCCTCTGAAATGGTCGGGTCGGTAGGTCGGCTTTTTTTTTTTATTATTTTTTTTTTAAATAAATGTACATGAAAGTCACCTTAAAGAATTGAAGAAATGAACAAGAACTAAACTTAACTTTAGAGAACAATATACTGCTGATTCTTAAGAGGTCTTCTACGTTGGAAAATACAGTTCATGTCAATTCTTATCATATTTTTATGATTTGAAGACTTTCTCGATGAATTTTTATATCTTTTTGCATGAAAAATCCTCAAATAAGAGTTGGAAAATTAAAAAAAACCTTTATAATGCACACGGTCGGGCCAAATTTTGACGGTCAGTCGGGCGAGGACAAACAAACAACATTTTTTGGGGGGCCTTATAACAAAGCCTGCACAAACTTATTTGATGATTATTTTGTAATGTTAAAACTGCTTGGACATTCACACTTGCTTGGTCATTGGTCATTGGTCATACATGGCTCAGTAACCAGCAATACATTCGATTGATATGAAGTAGATGGGCTTGATACCAATTATAGTCACGGTGGTGGTCATACCTACTGCTGTCTTGCATGAACAATAAGATGCCCTTTAATACGACTTGAAGTCTTTTGGCTAATACTCAATGATTCGTTAACTAAATGTTTACCAAATCAAGCCTTGAAATAACAAAGCGATTAAAACAAATTGAGTACTTTAATTATCACGGTATTGGCTTAAATTAACATTTTTATATTTCTGGAACCAATTCCTTTCATTTGCGCATGAACAAAAGTCTAAATAAATTACCGCGCATTTGTGTAAATGTCTATGTCTAAAAGACGTGAAAATCTCCGATAGCTTTACATGGGGAAAAATTGCTTATGAATAATTAAGTAGGTTCAGCTCTATGGGAATTTTACGTGGGGGGTTTGAGACGGTTTAGAAAATTATAAATTTCAGTGGTTACGGGAGGTCAAAAATCGCAAGAGGGTTTAATTTATCAATGTTAGATAAATATAACATGTACACAAACAGGATTTTAACGAAAATATTGGATAATTTGATATAAACAAGGCTATTATGTCTGATGTAACAGGTGCGCAAAGACTTTTGACCGGGAGTGTAGACAGGAATAAAATAGCATAGAAAATGTAGAATTTTGTTTATTTAATTCCCAAACCAATTTGACACATTTGTTTCACAATTCTACACATACTAAGCAGTTGTTTAATTCTTTATATGATTCGCGTGCATTTTTTCAATGTAAAACTTGTTTCTGCCGTCAACTTTTCATGATTTTCTTGGATTTTCACCTTATGTAACCAAAATATATTGGGCAATAAAAATAATTGTTTCACTCACAAAGGAAAAAAGTGTAATCAAGATGTATATCAGACCATAATAATTGCATATAAACATTCTGGAATATTGTTACAAACAGTTATATTAATGTGAAAAATTTGATATATTGTGACGGCAATGACGTTCTACACACATTTGAATGGGAGAGTCATTACCATCACAAAATAATTTATTTAATTCATAAATAGCTGCTAGGTGCACATTTCTAGCCAAACTATTTGTTTTATCTGAACACATAACCTCTGAAACACAACATGCACAAAACATATTTGACATATCTGGTAAACATAATTTAGTCCATTTAATTAACAATAGATTGCATTATTTATGTCACACAATAATTGCCTTAACATTGTGACGGCGATTATGTAAAATGTAAAGGGGATTACGTTATGGTAGATTATGAATTTAACAAACTTCACCGCCTTACCTGAGCTTGCACACATAGATCGATCTTTGCGTGAGTGATAGTTTAGATAAAACATCAGAACTAGCGTAACCCGAGCAAATTTGAAAATTCCAGCATCTGAACATTCAGAACCGTTCAGCAATTACGATGAATAAAAGTATGCACCTACGACGGGAGTAAAAGGTTACTTAAAGTTGAGGTTTACTTGAGAAATGTTCATAATTTCCCCCTTACTACCAATCTAAGCCCTGTATCGCGTATTCTACTAGTGGAATTATTACATCAAAGCATTAGTATTTTTCTCCAGTCGTTTCCTAATACAGTCGTTACAAATGATGATGCAAAGTGTGGGACGGAAAATTTGCACTACGTGAATTAAAATCATTTGAATTGTACCGATTAAATATATATTTCTCAATACAATCATACTTTATTCATTCAATGCAATTTTTTTATTTTCAAATTGTTTACCCTGATACTAGAAATAAGTAAAGTTTACACACTGAGGATCAGGACATCGTTTTTTAGGGGGGTAGTTACATTCTAGAAACACCTAACTTAAAAAATAAACACATGTTCAGCGATTAAACAATTTTGAATAAGTGTTGTTCCTCAACCACTGACAAAACTTTGTTCAAACAGATAAACTAATGCAAAGTTATAAGCATGGTAAGTCACGGGACAGAAATTACCAACATACCGGTAAATTACCCATGTATTGTATCTAACTGCAAGGATTGTGTTTTGTTTTCATTGTTCTATCAAATTGTCAATACCCTTAAATAAGTAAAAATTAAGTTGTTTTTAAAACAATTGTACAATTCGACCCTAGTTTTTTCAAATTAAAAGTGAAATATATGAAACTTCAAAAAAACATTTTTTTTTGGCCTACAACATTTATATAGAACCTTTTTCAAAATACTGTTACCTGTAAGAAAGTTTAACAATTATGATAC
Organism: Ophiothrix spiculata; assembly: GCA_000969725.1. Classification (NCBI taxonomy): domain Eukaryota; kingdom Metazoa; phylum Echinodermata; class Ophiuroidea; order Amphilepidida; family Ophiotrichidae; genus Ophiothrix; species Ophiothrix spiculata. The sequence goes on from JXSR01S015803.1 coordinate 76,985, forward strand.
TTCAATTAGGCTATATGTAGAATCTGGAATTAGAAATTGAGGCTAGTCACTTTTAAAGGAGCTTGGTTCGACTTTTCAAAATTAAGTTTTTAATGTCATATGAAAGATGACAACTCAAAATATTTAAGTTTTAAATTCAGCTCAATCGATCAAACTGTTTTGATTTTATGGCCACATTTTCATGTATATCTCCAAAACGAAACGTAATTAAGCCGTGAAATTTTACATGGGTTATGAGAAAAATATGAATAACATTTTGGTACCAAAATCTAAAAAAGTTCTAAAAAAAGTTGAGGCAATCGGACCATGCTCCTTTAAGGACAATTGAAAATTTTCACCAGTTTCCACTAACAGATGACAGTGCTAGAGAACAGTTGTGGCTTAGTGGCACAACAAAACATCGCGTGGTTTCTAAACGTGAGTTAATGTGCCTTAAAGGTGCAATTCATGATTTTGATGTGGCCTCTTTTCTAGCTAAATAAAAAGAAGAGTACAACATAAATATATACTGAAAATTTCACTTGATTCCGACTGTTCGTTTCTAAGTTACAAGCTTTTCAGCATTTTGAAAATCCTCATAGACTACTGTGTTGTAATTACTGTCGGGGCCCCGACAATAATTAGAAAATAACACATTTTCTCACTTTTCTCAAAAATGCAAGCACATATGAAAGAACGGTTTGGGGATCGTAACATATACCACTTGAGGATTCTTATAAGCTAAAAAACTCAAATTTGATAGAGGTGACCTTGAGGGTGAAAAGTGGATCATGAATTACCCCTTTAAAAGGAGCAAGATAAAACAAAATGTTGGGTTAATACATGGCAAAAATCAGTTTTATTACAGTAAATGGATCAAAAACCACTAATAGAATTTTCAAGTTATCAATTAAAGAAAATGTCATAGCACCCTAGTGGTCACCGATCCCATTTCTTATTGTTAAATTTATTAAGTTTTGGATTATATCTATTAACTGAGATTTTTAAAAAACATGTCTGTACTAAGGAGCTTATCATTGGAATCATCTTTAACTGGATACAATTTGACAAACAGTATTTTTATTTATTAAGTTTGCCTGTGTACTGCATTGTTTAACTCGAGCGTAACGCGCACGATCGTCGGCGTTTCACAAACACTGGAATTTGACCAATCACACTATAAATTGTGCGTAAACCAGTTGACTATCACTCTAACCAGGGTAGCAACAAGCTTTGAGCTCCAAAAACCCAGCAAACGGAAAAACTTAATTCTTGAAGATACTGTATGACATATTCTGTATGTACAATAGCAAATAAAAACATAATAGCTTTTAGGAAAGTTAATGTTTTGTCTATTTTTGTCTTCTATAGGATGGTGCCATTTTCTTCTGGGGCTGCCTTTGCTGTCAAAACAATGGACCAGGTATCGGGGCAAATAAATCAGGATACGATAGTATATGACGTCTTCCAGAAATATAAGATTTTATTTTCTATACCATATTATTTTGTATTTTGTCATATAAATTAAGGTATTTATGGGAGGAAATATATCAAATATAAGAAACTTGACCGTTCCTTTGATGCTTCCGGCATATCAGATGTGTACAACAAGATGAAGTCTATACTCTATAAATCTTTAAGTATGCAACAAGCCGCCAGTTAACACACATAAACCAATATGACCATACACCGAAATAAATTAGTCTGTACTTTTCGAATCATAACAACGTACCCAATCATGTTGGATATTTAAATGAACTTATATTCAAGATTTGTCCAATTGATAGCAACAAAATTAGTCAAAAATAATACCAAAATCATGAAAGATTCATGTACAAAGTGTATTAATATGCAGTGATTTGGTCTTAATCAATCCTAATCATTCATTACTATAGTCTCTTACACAATACAAAAATACCAGTTCACAATGTTGTAGAATACAAAAGATATGCTATAGATCTCGTAACAGAGTCTGATTGCTTATTGCATACTTCAAGGTTTATAGAGTATATAAAATTCTTATGTAGTGCACATCAAGTTTTGCTTCTAAACATCAGTTTTACCACAACTCCAATAAGTACCCAGGGCCAGGTAATACCAACTGAAAGATCAAACAGAGTGAGCAAAGTCCTTTTTAATAGTCTAAACAGATGGTATTATACAACAACATGGCATAGAGGGAAGTGGTGAAAATTTCTGATTCCAAGGTGTTGGATGCATGCAACTATTTCCCCGTACAAAGCATAGGGAAGTGGTCACACGTATCTGTTATAGAAGGATTATTTTGTTGTCTTATGTCCTTATGAAGACAATTTTGTGTAATTTGTGGTTGACAGATGTAAATTTGTATATTTTCTATAGCAGTTATATTCATGCTTTAGATTTTTTTTCTTACACAATAAGGTAGGGTATGGTTGGGTGCTGTGAAATGCATGTTTACTGATGAGTGAAATATTTGTTACCCCCTGTTTGTTTCATGCCTCGTGTGATACAAACCCAGACAATTAATGTTTTCATTATTTTTAGCTTTTTCAAGCTTTCGCTATCCGCTATAAAATGCATGTTTACTGATGAGTGCAAAATTTGTTACCTCCCCCCCCCTGTTTGTTCTCATGCCTCTTGTGATCAAACCCCAAACCATTAATATTTTTTCTTACTACACCTCTTGAAAATGTATAAGTTAATACAGTCTTTCTATTGGTTTAATAGCAGAGACGCGCAAAAAGTATTTTTGGCTACTTTCCTGCGTGTGCGTTAATACTCAAGTACTGCTGCTCGGGTATGCTTTTACCCGTTGCGCCTGTTTGTTTTACACATGCGGGAAAGTAGTAAAAACTTCCACATGGTACTACCGTATTGCTCACGGCGAAGTATTGAATTTGTTGATTTTTGATTTATTATCAAGTTATATTTTGACTTTTTTGAGGTGTAGTAAAACAAATACAACATGGTTTATTTCAGAGAAGTATTGCAAAATACTGTCCCTCGGTTTTGGATGATGGAGACTTCCTCCCTCGGCTGGCCTCAGGAGGAAGTCTCGATCATCCAACACCTCGGGGACAGTATTTTGCGATACTTCTCCTCAAACCATGTTGTATTTGTATATTATTGCATGAACAAACAGGAGATAACTAATAGCATTGCATATTAACAAACAGGAGGTAACTGATAGTGGTAATAGGATTTGATAATGTGTTATCTGGTGAATTGATTACTACATTGAAGATGAGCTGTGCAATCAAAGTGGTCAAAATGTGGTAAATTAACCCTTTCTCTCTAAAAAGATCACCTTTTACTTTGGGATAAAATATTTAGTTAACTAACTGGTAATGAGATTGATTTTTGATTGTGAAAACTTTTTGAACAGAAGTGTGACTATGTGGAAAAAATATTTGTTTGTCACAAAGACTTTTGTGTAAGATTGGTTGATCTTGAAATTTTGTTGCCAGCAAACCAAGATAAATTAAATGTCTATAATATGACAAATCAAATAATTTTGATGTCAAATGAATCTACACATATTAAAAAGAACTAACATGTTTGACACAAATGGCTGAAACAGATTTTTTCCACATTTCGGATATAAAGATTATGAAAGAAAAACAACTTGTTCAAAAATTATTTTTATAGAATATATGGCAGAAAAACACAATTTTGTACTTAATCTTTTGTACAGTAAATAGTAAAAAACTCCTTTTTTAAAATTAATGGATCTGCCAGATAACAGCAAACAACTTTTTTGTCTGAAGTTAAACTGAGCCAGAGGTTTAAGTAAAGTTCATCTCTACTAAATTTTGCAAGTTGTATCTAAAGTTGGGAGATAGACAAACTGAACATAGGTACAAGGATATAAAGCTATAACGTACACACTAGCATAGGAGACCAGAACTGATGCTGCCATATTTCTAATACATAATCAGATATAGGAATGGAGAAATATGCATCGTACACTAGAACATTAATAACAATAAGACAAATCACAAACAGACCAGGATTAAAAAATCCTGGCCGAACAGGGACTCTAACCCCGGACATCTCGCTTGCAGGGCGAGCTTGTTGTGTTCGCTTCGATCTGTTCCATTTTATTGGGCCAGAATGACTTCTTTGCTTCACAGAAAAAAATATGCAAATTCACTTAAAAAAATGTAATGCCGACAAAGAACAATACAGTTTTCTGAGCATGGGAAGTTGGGATACAATAAAATATAATGGGGAGTTGTATCTATTTTTTAATTTTTCTGATATTTTATATTACAAGATACTTTTATAGTTACTTTGACACTTATTTTCTTGGGAGAAAGTTTTCAAGTGGTGGCATTAGCTTTATGACAGACCTTCAATTGACCAAAGCAATGCTAAGGAATCTTTGGTGGCTCCGCCCTTTAAATTGTTGGCATTATTTCAAAGCTCAAAATATAAAATGCCTAAAAAAAACCCTTTACTACATTAATTTTGGCCGACATTAAACATTTGCAAAAATTATGCAGTATGAATATAAAGCAAGTTGGTGCGCTTGGAGTAGGGTCAAACTTCTGCTTGTTTTGTGCATATTAAGTACTAAGTACTTGTATTCAAGTCTTTTTATTTAGCTATATGGTACAGGGTAACAGTACTTTGGGTATTTGTTACTAAGGATAATAACATGTTATATTGTATAAGAATGCTTGTATATATAATTCATGTAGGCCTTTATATATTTTGTATAATACAAATTGAAAAGTACTATATACTCATCACTGTAAAATGCATGGATTTTGTAATCTACCATAAATCCACAATGGATAAAATGCCATGTGGCGTTCTATGATGTTACATATGTTTAATAGCCTTCTAAATAAACTCCCAAGGTAAGGGCAACGCCAGGCTTGCTTGTTAGGAGGGGCAACCAACATCTGAAACCCTAAAAGTATATCCATTTTTTTTTTGATGTAGCTTTCAAAAATGAAAAGCAAAAAAAAAAAAAAAAGATCAAATTGTCAATTTTTCGACAACCATTTATTAAAAAGTAAAATTTTCAACGACATTTTACAACATTTCTACCATTTTTTAAAAAATCCTCCTCTTTTTCCTTTTGTTTTTCTCTCCTTTTTTTTTCTCATTTCATTTTTCCAAAAAAGTATTTACAGGGCAAATTGGGCAATTGCCACCTCCCCCCCCCCCTGTGGCACTGCCCCTGTCCTGAGGATAAACTGTAATCAAGCAGTAATGCAGACACACATGGCCGGTATTCCAGAAAGGTGTGTAGCTAAACCACAGGTTTATTTCTCGTCAACAGCACGACTCATTGAACTGTTCCTATTGAAAGCTGCAATGATTCCTAGACAGTTGATGCTCAGTTAAACCATGGTTTAGCTAAACATCTTTCTGGAATACAGGCCATTATGCCTATATAGTCTTCCAAAGTGTCCTACACTGCCAAGGGACAATCTTTATGTCTGAACAGTCTTCCATTTCAAATGCTATGGTGCAATTTGTGATATTATGCCTTTATTCTATGCTGGGATGGTTATATTTTATGAAATAAGTCAGAATTGGCCGAGAATTGGCGCTAGTTGGTCTAATTTGTTTAAACTGTCACACTTATCCTGCAAAATTCAAAAGTTGTCAGGATGCAAGCAAGTGTTTTGAAGGTCACACTTCAAGCAGTGTTTTTCAAACTTTTTGTGTAGCACTAGTGTTTAAAGGGGCAATTCATGATCCACTTTTCACCCTCAAGGTCACCTCTATCAAATTTGAGTTTTTTAGCTTATAAGAATCCTCAAGTGGTATATGTTACGATCCCCAAACCGTTCTTTCATATGTGCTTGCATTTTTGAGAAAAGTGAGAAAATGTGTTATTTTCTAATTATTGTCGGGGCCCCGACAGTAATTACAACACAGTAGTCTATGAGGATTTTCAAAATGCTGAAAAGCTTGTAACTTAGAAACGAACAGTCGGAATCAAGTGAAATTTTCAGTATATATTTATGTTGTACTCTTCTTTTTATTAAGCTAGAAAAGAGGCAAGGTTTTTGTCACATCAAAATCATGAATTGCACCTTTAATATGCCTTACACTTTATATTGGCCACTTTGTCTCTTTTCATAAAATACAACAGCTTATATGCAATCTATGATATTATGCATGTCTTCTACAGTTGATAAATGCCAAAGTTTGTTAAGACCAACGTGTCCAAAATAGTCATGTTAACAACCTTTTAATGAGACTCATTCTATATTGCTTCAACTTTTCATACTTATCAGGTATTCTTTTTTAAATTTGCAGAACTAGAAGAGCACTAAATTACTCTTCTGGGGCCCTCAAAAAGAGGAGTAGAAAGAGTAATCTAAAAAGCTCCTCTGGAGTAAAGAAGAGGGGTTGTTTAGCAATTATGAAAAGTGGTTTCAAATTAAGAAAGAGTAATTTCAACACTTAAATAATTCATACCAACATGGTGTAGTCATGGGCTATGACTGATCTGAACATCAGGTTTTACAATCAAGGTACCTAGGTGTTCAAGAAATTGCATAGTAGTCATGATGTAACTGTTGAAGCCTACTTTGAATTAAAAGTGCTTTTGTTAAAATAATAGCCAGGGTTAGGTCTACCTACTGCAATAAAGAAAAGTTTTATCATCTTGAACTTTTCTGAAAAATATGCTCATTTGTAAAAATTTAATGAAAATTGCCGTCTCATATACCAGTATGGAGTTATGAATTTTGATAAACATACGTTTGATCTCAGTGAGTGAGTAGGATGAGCAAAAAACAGCTCCTCTGAAATGAGTTTAAGCGAAACGGTACAAGAGTAATCGCTCTCAAGGTTCTTAAAAATGGATGCCTGATTTTAGTACCAAATTATTGCTCATATTTTTGAAAGATGCAAGGCTGATTTTGCAGTGGTAAAATTATCTTACTACACATCGAATTGCATAGTCTATTCATATTCACTGAGCTCCGACTGTGTATGATGGTAGAACCTTTACTTTGTGTGTTTTATCAGTACTCATTATTGATTATTATCACTCTTGCATAAATACAACTCATTTGACATTTTTACCATCATGCCTCCGTTCAATAGTACATACGCATATGCAGTCAATGCAGAGCACAGATTTAATTAATACGGATGGGTTAACATTGCGTAAGGTTTCAGCACATGGCTCACCAGTTTATTGGCACAGGTAAACATTGATACAAGGTACACATGTTTTAGTTATAAACAATAAAAACTCCATGTTTTTATGAATACTAATGGTATAATTTGTGTGGGAGTGATATAAAAAAATATTAACAGTTTATTTTGTGTGATGGGAAAATATACCATGCTGTATTGAAAGTTTGATTGTTCCATTTCACTCGCCTCATTTCATTTCACTCACCTGGAGCTCATGAAATGGAATAATAAAACTTTAAATTTGAGATAGTAAGGGCCTATATGCCTCCCATCACACTCATACTCAGTTAATATTTGTATACCGACACTGTTTTGTCAAAATTGGTTTGCCTTCATTGTGTAATAAATAGAATTATTGTATTGCCATTATGCAAAGAAATCCCGGTGGAGGGTACTTAGTGGAAAGGTGGGTGTACGGATGCGCGACCAAGAACGGTTGCATTTTTAACCTCCCAGGTTTACCAAAGGCCCCTCAAAAATTTGAAAAATGGTTTACATAACGGTTGCATTTTTCATAAATGACTATTTGTTGACCAATTTTTCCTTTGGTTTACCTATCGGTTGCCAAATTGAGCTTTTAAAGTGCAGTTTACATTGTAAAAATGTATTGAACGGTCTGGATAACGA